>CP045890.1:33175746-33211782 GCA_013387185.1 Caligus rogercresseyi
CCCCGGACTTGAACAACCCCGTTCCTTTACCCCCCCCCCCCCCTCCCCGGATTACCAACCCCCGGACAATCACCCCCGGTAGTGTGTCCATCGGGCGCGATTTTCGAGCCCGAGCCCCCGAAAGACATAATTGAGCCCGAGCCGGCCCGAGACAGAGCCCTATTAGTTTGATATGCGCACGACTTGCGCCCGCCCGACCATGGGAAACTAGATTGATTGAAGAAAGAAATTCAATTCAACAGATCTGAGAAAAAGTTTTTTTTAGAAAGAGGTCTGACGAAAAAAGTGAAGACGTTTCTTTTAGAAAGAGGTCATTTAAAAAAAAAAATTAGAAAAAATTAAAAAAGGCCGCCTGCATAGCCGCCCGATTCTTTTTGCGCCCGAGCCGGCCCGGCCCATCGGCAAGCACGCCCGATGGACACACACTAACCCCCGGACAAGTACCCCCAGTCATTGACCCCCCCCCCCCCCATTACTAATATTTTATCCTTAAAGGCCACTGATGAAGGTTAACTTGTTAACAGTTAAATTTTCTTTCATTCAATTTGGACCCTCGGGCGGATTTATTTTTTATGTTAATAATATTTATAGACCTTGGCAAAGATAATAGATAATACTTGAAAATAAGTTTTTAGTCCTATCATACAGTGTGTATTATTTTTTTAATAATGAAATCAAAATAATGGCGCCAGAAATTCGATTGAGAAGAAAATAGCCGTTCACCATCTATTCAATATGTTTTTTTACTGACGTTTTTAGCAGATAAAGAGTGTTGACCCCAGGCTTGTGAACGTTCAGCTTTTTTGCGTTAAGCATTCCGTTCAGCGTTAAAAAAATAGCGTTCCGTTCAGTGTTAAAAAAATAGCGTTCTGTTCAGCGTTCCGTTCAATGTTTTGGGTTCAGCGTTCGTTCAAGTTTTTGGGTTCAGCGTTCCGTTAGTGTCGCGGTTCAAATATTTTTTAAAACAACCTTGTGTAATTAGAAAAATGGATGTACTATTTAGGGTTTTATTTAAAAAAATTGGATCTACCCAGGGTATAAGAGATCTGTTTTTTAGTAATGTGTAGTGATGACGTATTTTTTTAGAAAAGAATTTCCAAAAAAGTGATGCGTACTGATGACGTTTTTTAGAAAATAATTTCCAAAAAAGTAATGGTAGTGGGTGACGTGTTTTTAGAAAAGAATTTCCAAAAAGAGTAATTACGTTTTTTCCGAAAAAAGTCCAAAAAATGTTTTTTTTTGCGTTCAACGTTCAGCGTTAAAAAAAAAATTGTGTACCGTTCAGCGTTCCGTTAATTTAACGTGCGTTTAGCTGAACGCCGTTCAATTTTGCGTTCCGTTCACAAGTCTGGTTTACTCATACTGGATTCATTTAGACACATTTGAAACTCTTCAAAGAATTTATGAATTTTATTTTCATATTTTGGAAAGTACCGGAAGTTGTTTGAAAGTTTTGTCTAATCTTTACCGTAGGCTTTTTAATTTACAAATTACTTATGGAACGAACACCACTACCATTTGGCATATATAATGAAATTGATTGCAGTATTTTTTAACTGAAATGATTAAGACAACAAATCAATCGTCGGTAGTACCAATCAAACTGAAATATCGAATATTAACCCGTAATAACTGTGTCAATGTATGCTAATGTCAATTTGTGACGCATTTTTCTGTAAAATGTAACTACATAACATTGGATCATCCAATAATTAAATGATTTTGTTAGTGAGCATATACGCTTAATAAAACCAAATGTAAATGCTTGAGCGTCAAATACAATATATGAAAAAAAAATTGTTTCATATGTATACAGTCAACTTCATTTAGATGCCGTCCTTGTTATTAAAAAAATATTAAGTACAAACATAAGAAATCAGAAGGGGGGGGGGGGGGATTATCAAATCAAGCAACGGAAGTTATTTTCAATGCCAGATGTATAGCTATATATAGGCCTTCGCTTAAAGAATATTGCTCACTTAAGATAGATAAAAACACAACCGGTTAGATATATATATATACAGGGACAATCCCTGGATCAAAAGTCATTTTATTGTCATTGACTCGTAGTTACTAACTAGGATTTCCCCGAATCTTCAGTCTTCTTCTTCTTCGAGGTGAGACAAAGGAAACTTTGTTCTATTCTTTTAATACCTGCCCTGTGATTATATATTAGGTAACAACACTTATTCATTGAGGGGGGAGGAATTAGAAAATATGTGGCTATCAAATAATTGGAAACTTCCTTTTCTTTCTTCCCTTACAATCTAGATTTTTTTTAAAGAATAATAATTACATCTTGAATTAGTGCTGCGCATTTAAAACTACAACAAAGATACCCCCCCCCCCCTACCTCCCCACAACTCAATACTGAAAACTTATCCACTCTTGCTTCTCCCCCTCATTCACTTCAACTTTGATATATTTGTGATTCCTTTCAGTCTAACTATTCTTTCCGAATCGTTAGGATGAATCGATTTCTCCTCTTGTTATCCCTGGCATCCGCAGCAAATGCTGTGAGCTTCTTTGACGTGGTTCTCTCGGACTGGGAGTCATGGAAGTTGACGCATGGAAAAAGCTATGAAAGCTCCATTGAGGAAAAGCTTCGCCTTAAGATCTACATGGAGAACTCCCTTAAGATATCGCGTCACAATGCAGAGGCCATCAATGGAAAACATTCCTACTACATGAAGATGAATCACTACGGAGATCTGGTGAGGCCTTCTTAAGTATTTGGAGGATATAAAATAAGCTTTTTTTAATTCTTAACTTTTTATAGCTTCATGAATTATGGCATTATTCTAGATTTGTTTTGCGATATTTAGTATTTCAATGATTCTTCAGGTGTGAAAGTGAGCTGGTATGACCTGTACCTCTGTGTAAATATCCAATACCAGCTCGACGTTACAAGAGGAGAGAGAAATCAAATAGACCTTGAGATAAAAAAACTTGCTTAAAGTTACAATAATTGTGACCAGTCGTAGTAATCCTAAATCATTGTTTTAGTAAAACAATGATAAGAAAATGTCCTGAACCAATTAGGGCCATAAGAAATGCAAAATACGGGCAAGAAATGATAACTAATTTTAAGTCTTTAAGCTTTTTAGATTCGAGCATTTCAACGACGCTCATTGATTTGTGTTCCCTCTAGTAAATGTGCATTTTCTAATATGGGATTAATCTTAATCCAGTAGTTTGATATCTTGTATATTATTAATTAAATTTATCCGTGTCTTCGGTGTCTAAAAAACCGGGACACCGGGCCGGGCTGGGACGCTCAAAAAACAGCCGGGCGTTACTGATATATATATATATATATTCTGTATCGTTCCTACGTTTCATATAATTCCTTTGAAAGTGTCATATAATGGATGCCGGTGGTTTTAAGTATAAAAACTATATGACAAGTCAACGTTTACCATGGAATATGACGATAAATAGACCCGGTAGGATACGAAATGATGAATTGTTTTTAGCTTAGTTTGTAATAAATCATATGCGCAATATATTTTATATAAAAACCTTTAAAAGTTCTTGAATAGACGTACGAAAATATTAAAGCTTTTCGAACCAGTCTTCGTTAGCAGTTAAGTTTTAGTTAAATTTCCTTTCTTCCAGACCATTTTTATGTTAACCCGGTTTTGGCAGTTCCTATATTCAGCATTTCTTTCTATTTTAAAAACTCTACAGTACTGTTGACAAAGATACAATGAATGTGTTATACACAATAAATGTAAATGAATATATATATTAAATTTTCAGCTCCATCACGAATTCGTGGCCATGGTGAACGGCTACGAGTACGTTAACAAGACGTCCCTTGGAGGTTCTTTCATCCCAAGCAAGAATGTGAAGCTCCCAACTCATGTGGATTGGAGAGAGGACGGAGCTGTGACTCCTGTTAAGAACCAAGGACAATGTGGATCGTGCTGGGCGTTCTCCTCCGTAAGATATAAAAAATATCATCTTATTAAGCTTTTATATACTATGAAGGGTTATGAAATGATTTTATACTACAGAAATAATTCAAGGCATATATTCCAAAGAAGAGACATATAAAAAATCTCAACTGTCTTAGAAAGCAGATAAATATTTATGCTTAAATATAATTTTAAAGGCCATTTTCCCAGCTTTCATAATAATGATGATACTCCTCCCTTTCAGACTGGTTCATTGGAGGGTCAAACCTTCCGTAAGACCGGAAAGTTGATCTCTCTGAGCGAGCAGAATTTGTGGACTGCTCCCGTAAGTACGGTAACAATGGCTGCGAAGGCGGCCTCATGGACTTTGCTTTCACTTACATCCGAGACAACAAGGGTATTGACACAGAGGGCTCTTATCCCTATGAGGGAGTGGACGGAAGATGCCACTACGACCCATCCAAGAAGGGCAGTTCTGACATTGGCTTCGTGGACGTGAAGAAGGGCAGCGAGGAAGAGCTTCTAAAGGCCGTTGCCTCCGTCGGACCCGTGTCTGTGGCCATTGATGCCTCACACATGTCCTTCCAATTCTACTCTCATGGTGAGGAGGTGGGAAAATGAGTCATTTATTCTTGATGACGATCATGAAAAAACAACATTTGATATAGGGGTATATTCTTTATGTTTTCGTGTATAGTGAAACGTCAGTAATCTTATTACTATTTTGACGTCATCAAAAATACGATTTTAGAAGTAGATTTTGATAAGGACATAGAAGAAGAAACACTTAGCTATATGTTACTTTTCCGGCTTGCCAGAGTGACGTCATTAAAAATTACGGCAAGTGAAAATGAGCTTTATTGGTAATATGAACGTATCTTGTTTTCAATATACCTTAATCTGGTTCAGTAAAGGACATATTTGTTTTTTCAATGATGGTTTCGAAAATGTCCTTTTGGGATAAAAGTAATATAACTTTTTTTGTCAAAATTATAAAAATCTTCAAGCTATATACAACTTCATTAGATCATATTTTTAATCAGTTGCAGTTAGTGATATATAATAAGAACTAATTTAAAGTATAATGGTTATTGTGTACTGAAAAGGTAATGCTCAATAGCTACAACACTTAGTTTTCCCTTAAGAAATTTTCTTTAAAGCCCAATACATTTTATCACGTTCAAGTTCTTGCTGTTATAAAAAACTATATATCTTAAAATTTGTCTCCCCCCCCCCTCCTGTACAAACGTTTAACTAATCAATAAAATAAATTGCCAAAAGGTATTATTTTTCCTTTTTAACACCCAATTGGTAGTAAGGATTGTCTTGTTTTATGCATCTATTAACGTAACGTCATAGATGAGAAATCTACTAGTCAATATGTAACAAGGTTCGATCAAGTTATTTGCAAATCATTCGTAAGAGTTCATTGGAATCATAAATTTTGATATGCGTATGATTTAATCGACAATGTATCTTCATTACAACGAATATAATTTTAGTTTACGTGTTATAGAATTCCGAATAAGATTTTAAAAAACTATGCATTAACTTTTCCCCATTTCCTATAGGTGTTTAATTCGAATCAAAGTGTAGCCCCGAGAATTTGGATCACGGAGTGCTGGTTGTGGGCTATGGAACGGATGAGAACTCTGGGGAAGACTACTGGTCGTCAAGAACTCCTGGAGCGAGAACTGGGGAGATCAAGGATACATCAAAATGGCCCGTAACAAGAAGAACATGTGCGGCATTGCCTCATCTGCCTCTACCCCGTCGTGTAAGAAGGCTCTGTGAGACCAATTACAGATACTGGAGATTTTTCTAAAGAAACTCACAAATATATGTATCTCAATATTAAATACTCTCAATAAGAAATAAAGAAAGTAAATACATAATAATAAATACGTGTATATTCATTATTGATCGTGGGTGCGTCTATACAATCAACAGTTATCATCATTTAACTGGGATAAATAATAAATGGATAAATGTCACAAAATCTTTATTTATTGAGTGGAATTTTCAGTAAAGTGAGAAATCTCTTTATGTGTATAACATTTTCTTTTCCCCCATGATTTACAATGGAAAATGTAATAACAAACTACTAACAAACTGACTCAGACATTTATTGAGACAAGTTCTTTTTGTCATTTGCCTTTCCTATGTAAATAATGTGGAAAGAAAAAACATAATATCATATTTATTGTCTCAAAATCCCCCAAATAAATGGGTAAGAATCTTGATCCTATTTATCATTCCTAGTCCTATGAGAGTTCGATATCAAGGGTATCACAGCTTAGGTCGTCGTCCTCTTCCTCAGGATGAGATCGCTCAACACTATTAGGCGGAGCCTCAGGCTCCTGAAATGGCTCCGGGGTGCGCCGCCCTTCTTCGGGCTTTGAAGCTTGCTTTCGAATATCACGAAACTCCTTCAGCTCCGCTCAAAGTTCTGATTCTTTTTGAGCTTGGTCCCTGAGGGATCTTTCTTTGAAGCGGAGACGTTGAAGAGCTCTTGATGGCGCGTTGATCAAGGTCTCGTCCTTGCACTCTCGCAGGAGGTGAAGGAAGAGACCTCCTGGTGTTCGACGTCGGGAACCACTTTTGATCATGAGTCCTCCGTTTTTCTCAATGTCCCGTGTTTGATTAAAGAGTTTGATGGTATGAGGAATGCCGATGACGCTCAGGAGCCGGAGATGAGCTCCGTTTTGGGCTCACAGAGCTTTGCAGCTAGATCCTCTGCGATCTCAGGGAGGGACTCCTTTTCTAAGAGAGAAGGATAGCTCCGGTATGATTCTGGCTACTCCAGGAGGTGGGATGGACATATGTCCAGGGCTTCTTGGTGGTTCTTGGGCTGTTTTTGGGGCCAAGGCGATCGTGTATGGATCGCTTTCGCCGAGCCGCGGTGTTCTTCCGGCTTGTGCTTGAAGTAGTCGTCCAGCTCTCGATTGAGTTTGGACTCCTCGGAAGCCAGTGAGTAGTCATATGACTCCGCACCACGGCTGAGGGGAGCTGCTGCTCCGTGAGACGCCGATGGAGGACAGCTCAGACGTGAGGCTCTCCTCCTGGAGGATGGAGCCCCAGACGTTGTTTTTCTTTTTCCGGCTGGCCTGAAACTCTCGTGCAAGCTTGTTGAAGAGGGAACCACCCCAGACGGGGTTTGAGGGGCTGAGGAGGAATAGCGGCGCTTGTTAGGCGTCTCGGAGTCTGAAGAGGATGAGTCCCTCCTAAGGCACTTTCTTCTTCCTCGGAATCTTCGGAATCCCTCTTGGAATACGAAGAGCAGACATTGGATAAAAGTCCTTCAGGGGCGATGGGACGAGCCAAAGGGACATATATTCCCTGGGACTCCTCATCATCAAGATGCCTCCTCCAAGTCTGAAGAGTCCAACTCGCCATCTCAAACTCCATTCGTTGTCCATTGGACAGCAAAAAAATGTAGACAATTCTTAAGATTATTGTTGTTGTTTGTATTGAGACTCTGACGTCAGAGCATGCCGGTAATAAGGTCGTGAAAAAGTTGCTTTGTTTATTCCAGAGCCCTATAAGGAGAGTTACGACAATAGATTGAGAGCGCCACCTGGTGAAATAGCATGGAATGGCTCAAAACAACGCTTGGAATGAAAGAAACTATTATGTTCCCAAGGTAGTTAAAAGTAATGTTCCTATGTTATTCTTAGGATAAATAAATCGGAATCTATGACAAAAACTGTGTCTATAAAACCTTTCATTCATTGGGGGTATTGTTTCAGTAAAAAATAGTCTCCTTATGCATTTAACTCCATATTGTATACGTGATTTACTAAATAATATAAAATATATATATAATCATGTGGTAAATAAATAAAAAAATATCCATAAGAAACGATTGCCCAAAAAATATCCCAAGTATTGATGAACTGGATTTATCATTGACCCGATTATATATCCAGATTAGTGAAATGATTAATTATGAATGACAAAATAATTAAAAAATATTTTTTATAATTGAAATATATTTTACAACACGTAGTAATTAAAAATATAAAAATATTTATATTTTTTATTACTACGTGTTGTAAAATATATTTCAATTTAAAAAATTATTAATTTTATTTTGTAATTTATAATTAATCATTTCACTAATCTGGGTATATATATTATAAAATACATGAATGTGATAATTATTACATAATTTTTCCATGCAATACTTCTACTTCCAAATAAATTGGTTAGGACCTATTTTTTACTATAGTCGTCTGTTCTCGTAAATGTATGTGTAAACGAATTTTTATACCTTGATATATATTGTTATAGTTCATGACATTGTGTATACTCGTATATTCAATGATGATCTAATTAGTTGAAATGCCATTTCTATTATTGAAGATCCTATTTGTTTCATTTTTACTAATTCTTTTACATAATTAAATATTCCTTCAATTTTGTAAAACTCCATATTAAATTTATCCAATTAATATTAATCGACCAGAAGAAGAATAGTTCAATGAAATGATTTTTAAATAGATCTTTAGAGTTATATATGTTTTATTAAAGCGTTAAAGTAAAGTGACGCTACCAGGACAAAACCTTTTTTTTTTCAAAAAGGAGATGGATCAACAGTAGTTCTTTAATATGCGCTAGAGGGTGTTTGAGAAGCAGCTGTTTCAAAATAATAACAAATGTAAACCAAAACAATATGGAAAACCGTAGTTTCTTTTTTTACAATGAGTGCCGCTTATCCATTTAACATTTAATGAAATGTAAATGGTAAAGCGGCACCTATTGTTAAAAAAAAAACTACGGTTTGTCCATCATCTTTTTGTTCACATTTTCTTGTCGCGCTACTTTACTTTACGCTTTAGTTTTTATACTTCGAAAGAAATATTTCAAGACTGGGTACTTACAACCTCGATAAATTATAAATATTATGAGCCTGACTACAGACAGGTCTCACGACGTAACTCTCCTATAGGGCTCTGGTTTATTCCAGATGTGACAAACTGGCCTACAGATACTCTTTTGAGAAATTAATATAAAAAAGTATAGTTTCATAACTTATGTTCTAATCCAAGTAATTCGTTTTGTTTTAGCCTTTTAAAACTTGCCTCAACAAACCTACAAGAATCGTTATACAGATTAGGTCTGTTTTTAAATATATTAAATGTGCATTGATCCTAACCATATAGATATAAGAATATATAGAGAGCTTATTCCCTTCAAAGGCAGACGAACATCGTCGTTCAGCTGTAGCCATTGCCCAATATAAACAAGTAATTTGAACTACGTCATCGTAAGTTGATCATGGATATAGAATATTTGTTTATCTTGGGCATATGACATTTTTCTCTGAAGAATCCAATAAGCTCTCTATATCTTTATATTTGTATGATTCCAACCAGAAAAAGGGTGAAATGCGTCGATATTAGGGTCATTATTCGATTATAAAAACAAAGTACTCTTTAGATTTGATACGTCATTATTTACAATAACATATGGATATCTCAACCTCTCACAATAATAATAATAGCACAGTATTCTTCACAACGTGTGTTTCTCCAGAGATGTCAGGAGAGAAATCCTCTCCTTCTGGGTCCTTTATGGCCAACTACGGTACTTCCGACGAGTACTGTCAGGCTGCCCTTAAAGCCATCGCTCTCGCTACTAAGACCTCCAACGCCTCCCTTCCGACAACGCGGAAACATGGAGCTACTACTCCACCTCAAGGACTTTCGACGCGTCATGAACAAGGAGTCCCAAGAGGTCTGGAGGCTCTTAGCAGACCTCCTCACATCCAACTCCGTGAAAGCTCCCTCCAAGGAGCCAGGGACATCCCAGGAACTCCTTGACCTCATCACGGAAGTCAACGATCACATCCTCGAGCGCATTCACTCCCTCCTGGACGAAGCAGAGGGCCTCAAGTCCAAGGATGAGCTTCACCTACTCCAAGTGACCTCTGCTGGCTCTACCCGCTCTCAGGAAGCTGGAATCGAAATAAAGGAACAAGTACTCAGCCCGTCCTCATTACTGCAAAGAACGTCCTTCGACCCCAGCTGCACTTTCAAAGCCACATCGACAACTCCCTCTCCCCCTTCATTCCCAAGTTGAAGGACAAGCCTCATGGACTCAGGCCCCTCTCAATCCTCCTAGAAACGGACGAAAGCGGAGAAGTGGAGTTCTACAGCCATCCCTACGCCTTTGAAATATCCCGACTCAAGCTGTATCCTGAGCTACTGCAGCCAGAGGAGCCATCGCCTCCCATAAAGCTTCAAGACGTTCCTTGTGACTGGGTAGACAGCCTTCCCGCCCTGGAAGCCATGATTCAAGAGCTACAAAGCGAAAAAGTGATTGCACTCGATCTAGAGGCGCATAATTACAGAAGTTTCATGGGGATCACATGTCTTCTACAATTCTCATCTTCCTCAAAGGACTACCTCCTGGACCCTTTCCCATTTGGGGGGAACTAAGTAGACTCAACGAAATCCTAGCTCATCCAGGATTCTAAAAGTCCTCCACGGTTGTGACTCGGACGTCTTATGGCTTCAGCGAGACTTTTCCCTTTATCTGGTGAATGTCTTCGACACCTTTCGAGCGTCTCTTCTCCTGGAGTTCCCCAAGGGCTCTCGAAGCCTCAAGTCCTTACTTTCACGCTACGTGGGCGTGACTGCAGACAAGCAATACAACTTGCGGACTGGAGGATACGGCCCCTGCCACAAGAAATGAAGAAGTACGCTCGAGAAGACACGCGATACCTCATTCACATCTATGGCAAAATGAAGCAAGAGCTTTTGAATAAAAGCGGGCCAAGAGAGACGGCTCTCCTCCGAGCTGCTCATGAGAGGAGCAACGACATATGCTGCTCCCGCTTCGAGAAACCTGGCTTTCATGACATGAAGCACCTGGACCTCCTGAAGAAAAATAAGCGGAGCTTCAACTCCAAGCAACTCTTTGCCCTGAAGGAAATATATGTCTGGCGACACCGTCTTGCCCGTAAAGAGGACGAGAGTGAGCACTACATCCTTCCAAATCACATGCTCCTCAACATCTGCTCAGAGCTGCCTCGAGAAATGCAAGGCATCCTTGCTCTCTGCAATCCAGTGCCCCCTCACGTGAAACAGAACCTTGGGGAGCTTCATAAAATTGTCTATGAGGCACGAGGAAAGCCTCTTACCTCCAATTCCGTGATGCAAGATGCCAAGCAAGAGCCAAGCAAGTCCTACGAGGATAGGGCCAACAATGATGTCATGATTGATCCCCTCAAATGCCCCTAGATCTATCCCAACACTCATCCAGGGACAAACTCCCGACCGTGCTTGAAGGCGGAGTAGCCTCAAAGACCTACAAACGCCGGCGACAGCCCATTGTAAACATATGGGAAAAACAGTCGTCTATGGAGCCTTTAAAAGAAGCCAGTGGGAGTATTGAGATTCCATTGAGCCCCTTCCAACGATATAGGCTCCTTCTCCCATACCTTCAATCTCAAAAGGAAGGGAATGAAGGGGAGGGGAAGACGGACAAGGAGCGAATGGAGTCTATTAAAAGACACTTTGAGGAGCTTACATCCATTGAGACAACGGAGACTATGGTTTTGGAGGAAGACGAGGAAGCCAAGGCTGAAATACCCAAATCAGCCCCTAAAAGGCCCAAGACAAATGAATCCTCCGACAATCCTCCCCCTAAGAAGGCTCCGAGGGACTTTGACTCCTATGATCTCTCCCAGCTCTCACAGAGCCCTGCTCCCAACCCCCATGAATATAACCCATCCAAGCAGTTCACCAACAAGCATGTGAACAACAAAAAGTCCAACAAGAACAATAAGCGTTTTAATAAATCTGGAAGTCGGAGTCATTCTTATAAGAAATAACCTTATTTTAATATACCCTAATATAATTCAAATTTTCGTACTTTTTTGTTGATTTTCTTACAGATGCCCTATGTCTATGTGGGTCTACCCTCTCCCTATGGAGGCAAGCCCCTCTTCCGCATTCTTAACAACCTTAAAAACTTTGGCATTGGTCGGATTGTCTATAGGACCAACGACTATGAGCGCTCCGAGTCTCCTTCCTTCTATAAAATCCTTTTTGCTCAGCCTGAAATGGATCCAAAGAACCTCCATGGAAGAGTGATTGCAGAAAGGGTTTTGAGGGCGTACGAGTGATGGAGCCCGTGAATCTCTCGGAGGAAGCCTCCATTCCTGACTATAGGCTTGTGCCTAAAGAAGAAGAACCGGGTTTCTGCAAGTGGGAGAGCATTCGGGACTATCAAAAGGAACTGGATGCAATACGGAAGCCCAAGCTAGTCCAAGTGCCACCCATGCTTAAACTATACATGCAGAGATCTCGAGCAAATAAAGGTAATATAAAGTGTGCAATTAATCGTAGATTCAAGGATATTGTGAGACATTTCTCAAATAAATATATATGCTAGAAGGTGTGTTTGAAATCAATAACGAAACTAAAGGAGCCTGCCTCGTTTCGACCTTATATAACGTCACGACAAATAGGCATATAAGGACCCAGAGTGTCGGAGTAACGATTTCTAGCACTGAATATCGGGGACTTCTATGGTTGAGGGAAATATCAAGGAGACTAAAAATATTTATATTCTCCTTGGGGAAATATAGTGACAGAGAAAACTGAAGAGAGAGTATAAAATGGAGGATATAAAGATCATGTCTAACACTTTTTTATGTCACTATTTCTCCCCAAACAATAGGGAACTATCAAATGACCTATATTTAACGCTATTATTAAACGTAACTTCGGCACTCTATGTACTCATGAGGAAACCCTCTTAAACATAATATAAGTGTCGATTTAAAAATCCTAGAGTGGCCTCATTATGTCATGTGACAATGGATAGTTAAAAGTGGATTTATATATTGCAATTGATATGTCAATATAAACATACTTAATAAGTCACAGTGCATTGTTGTATCGCTACAACAATTATTTATTCATGATATCACTCTGGACAAATCGATGGAGAATTGCAATATTTATAATTATTTATTAATACTATTTTTATTAGTGGGGCAATTATATTATTGTCTCACGATTCATTATTTCAAATGAAAAAAAATCCCTTTAACAAATTTATATAAAATATATTTCTTTATTTAAGGTGAGGAACATTCTGATAGGGAAATGTTTCTTCCGGCACACAAGGTGTACACGGGTGACTTCCTCGTAGAGGACAGAACCCAGACTCACATCCTCTCAACCTTCCTCCAGGGAGAATTTGAAGACTATAAGGACTTTGACATGAGTGAAATACCAACCCAGGAATGGATGGACCTCCGATTCAAACACCCCGCCGCCATACGCATACACAAAAGGAACATCGAAGGCAAGGGGTGGGAAGAAAAAGTGGAGCGAGACAACAAAATTAAGGAAATGGAGGCGAAAGTCAAGAAACTAGGGCTTTAAACTGAACTCTGAATTTGTTATTCATTTTGTTAATTATAAATATGTGTATAGAGAATCAAAAAAATATATGCGAAATCAAATTTCCTAATAATTATAAATTTATTTTGTCAGAAAAGGGATGGGATTTTAAAAAATAATGTGCATTTACAAATTCGATGAGAAACTTGAAATTGCTCCTCACAAACAAGGCTGTGACTCTGAACCATGTTGTGTTTCTCAAGGACAATGCATCTTGATAGCTTTTGAACAACAAATGCTTTAAGTGGTGTTCAATGTCATTAACCTATGAAAACTATGGGTTATTGTCGTGCCCATAGTTCTCTATTCTAGCGGGCAATATGTAGTAGACCAGATACCTATATAGAAGAAATAAAAGATATGTTCATTCACTATTCTGCTTACTTTTTTACGTCCGATAGTCAGAGTGACGCTCCATTTATCGACAGATATGAGCAAATAAAATTATTATATATTTCTTGAGTTAGAGCATTTGTTAATTTAATTAATATTAATAGATAGAATTAAAGGAGTCATACTTCAAAGGATTCGACAATGACAGCATGGATCGAGGTCCAGGAAGAAGATACAATGTGTATTTTTAGGAATGAATTACTTCTTGAATTGATGTAAACTCCCTCAACAGTCGGGAGTAAAATGATACTTAGTAGCAGAATTCCAACTGTTTATTATTATAATTCCGTCACCATCTTTTCTCAACTAATCATAGCACCACCACCTTTTCAATATCCCTGGGTATGTCCATATTTCCAAGAATTTTTGCTTCCCTGTGAGCTTAAGTCACGTTAAATCGACCAGCGGGAAGAATAACATGTGTATTGGGATTCTTTCCACTCACGTCATTAAAAATATATGAATAGGTAATAATTAAATTTTGATTCTTCGATTTATTGAATATTAGTTCATTTTAATGTAATGGATTGTATTACGGATAAGTATAGGAAAAAGAAACAGATAGATAGATATTTATTCATTAAGCTCTTAAAAAACCATCATTCCTTCGAAAATACGTCCAACGAATAGTATTTTAGTGAAAAGTTATTACAATTTGAATTTTTGTTTTATTCAACGTCATACCCATTTTTGGATGTGGGTTAAGATATCCAATGAATAAAAGCACTTGGGTGTCTTAATAATCTATTTAATAGGTTTCGTCTACACCATCAACTGATTCTTTATTTTATGGGTTCCTCTTAGTTCGCGGGTCTCTTGTAGTTTTGGTTGTACATGTGGGAGTAGTACTGAAGGCGCTTGACCTCAGGATCATCGGGACGGACGATGACAAATCTCTCCTTGAAGGGTTTGTTCCGGTAGGGCTCAGCGCCTCTCTTGTTGACGGTGTAGGCGGCATAGACTATGGTCGACAGGCAAAACAATGAGCTCGCAATGATCTCAGGGTAATTGGCCGCAAATTCCCGGATGTGAGAATTGCCATAGTTTTCCTTCTCACTCAATTTGAAGACCTTCCATCGGGTGAGGATGGGCTTCGAGTAGGAGTTGATGGCTCTGTTCATCTCAGACAAGGTCGAACAGCAGGGACCAAAATAAATGGCACTGATGATCGATTGGTAAATGAGATCAGCTGCCCTTACACCAGAAAAACCTCACGTAACCTCAACATCAACAAACAGCGTTCAGCGTTTCTCAAATATGAGAACTGGATTGATAAATCCGTAGTAACTGTTCTAGATTATTTGTCATTTGTCTGGATATATGATTAATTTAATAAAATAATGTTAGTATTCAAAAACTTCATATATTGTCCTTTATTAATATCTTTTGATGCACAATTTAATCTCATATATCATGGACCTAATAATAGACATTATCAAAGTTCATGTATACATATCCAAGGAATACTATAAAATAGTTTCTAGTATTCATTGACATAACATATTAATGCATAGCTCGTCATTTAGCGTACCTATTACAAACAATGTTTATTTTATCGAGTCACTTATAGACTACTTATAGGTCTAATGGTTGAGAGCTACTAATTTTTATTTATTTATTATGACGTCATAACATAATAGACCTTTTTTTATTATACGAGCATGGTTCATCTGACATCCACTCTTGGAGTGGCTCTAAGTTCTCTCCGGCTCGCCACCAACAAGAATAGGGGCAAGGCCAAGAGCATTCTCGTTGAGTGTCGCAGCGTCATCTCGGGTCACAAGGAATTCCGTGTTCGACCCCGACTCAGTGAGGAGAAGATTGAGTTCATTTCATGGGACCCCTGGGTCCAAAGGCTATCCCTATATAAAGAACAGAAGAAAACCAAGTCCATTCGGGACGATAAACATCTCTGGGAGGTTGAGATTGCGGATAACTTCAACAAAGAGAAAGACACGATCTTCAAAGTTGAAGATGTACTCAAAAGACCATTTTATCACACGAAAGTGGAATCTTAAGTGTGTGTTCAGACTAGAAGTAGATTAGACGAAAGAGTTTTGAGTTTATTTATTGTGTTTAATTATTTGTATGTGTCTTCTTAATTATTGATAAGCTTAATAATATTCGTATTGCCTTAAAACTCGTTAGTTTAATTGTTTTTTGTTCGATATATTTGCTACCTCCGTATGGAAATGAATAAGCGTTTGAATTAATCCATGGAACCTAGGAACACAATTTTGGTTAAGAAAGACCTCTTTAACTTCTGACAAGTCGTCAACTAATTATATTACTATTAAATATAAAAGCAAAAACCATCATATTGTCATATTTTTTAATAGTAAAATGCTCATTTATATATATATATATATTCCACCTTGTTATCTTCTATGAAAAGGCGTCAGCTTAGTTTGGAACAACTATTCGATTTTATAAATACTTTTTTCATTCACTACAAGGAGTTTTTGATCATACTATTTTCATATTACTTACGGATTACATTAATATAACCAAAATATGTTATAAAACTAAATAGCTCCACCAATTTATAAAGGATAATAAATCCACTCAAAATGTAAGTCATTTCTGGTTTTAATATTAATAATAGTCATTAATTAAGTGTATGTATACATGTCAAATTTACCCAAGCTAGTCATTTGTTCGATGCCCCCTGACTGTCGCTAGTGGGAGCTCAAAATATTATCCTCCAGGGAGGACCTCGAGTCCTTTTTTCCGTTCCTTTGACAAGGTACACCACAAGCTGAAGACATTAAAAGGTGACCTTATAAAAGCCGTGACTCAACCAAGAAAATCTAATTAGATACGTTGATAGAGGGACTCGAATCTATATGTGTGGTAGCTTACTTTACACGATGTATTTTTGAAATCTTCTGAAGAAAAAAATATTGATATAAAAATCAAATACCTTTTATAAAAGCGCTAAAATTATTTCATTCATTGCATACTTAGCGTGAATTCATAGAGATTATAGAGTGCCGAAGTCATGTATGATAGCGCTGAGTATTGGGATATTTTTGGGCTCTCTGTTGTTGTGCAAGGAGAGTGGCAGAATGAACACAAAAAGAGAGAGAGAGGGGAGTGAATGGATATAATTTCATGGAGAAAAAATATATATATATGTTTTTATGGTAACTATTCTGACAACATTACTATGTTTTCGAGTTATTTATTTGTTGATATTAACAATGGAGAGGTAACAAAAAGCCCCGATATCTAATGCTACATACGTTACTTCGGAACTTAATATTCTCTATGATTCGATGTTATACATTTGTAAGATATTTGTTTAAATGTTAAAAGCGTCAAACATTCTTCTATCTTATTTATTAATGTACTCCCTAAAACAGTTTTATAACACGCCCAGAACCTCGATATATATATATATATATATATATATATATAATTGTAAACCTGTTAATATTATGATTAATTATGTTAAATTCTATTTTGAGGGGATTATGTTTTCAGGGATAATATATGAGGAAAACAAATGGTCATAAAAGCCATCAAAAAACTTATCTGTGCGACTATCTAAAGTAATATCCACACTAGGATTTTACTCCCGAAAAAAGGAGTTAACATTTTATGTATGAGTTGATAGATTGATAAATTATTAACATATCAAAGGGTAATTTAATGTCATTTAGCGTACATTTATAAAACTTTATAAACATTTTGCAAAATTTGAGGTATTTTATGGGTGTTGAAAAACGCCGAAAAACCCTTGTCCATCTTATACTTTAAAAGACGACAAATCCATTCATAGTAATTGGATTTTATTTTCTTATATCGAAATACTCAAGTCATATCTATTTTCAATATAATCGTGATTAAAAAGTAAAATTTAAGTTGCCCGGATTTCTTCATGGTTTCTATAAACCTTAAATTTTGTGTAAGGAGTAATCTTATAAAGTTGAATAATTGTGAGACCCACAGTTTTTTAATATTGTTGAATATGTATTTTATGTTCCAACTTCACATTAAAACTGCCAAATTTTTCTTAATTGTTTTTTTAGGAAGACATTAAATCTTCATTTTTGTGTTGATTAAAATTATGATTATTAATAGAAGATTCAATGTATTATTATTATGTGGTAAATTCAAACTAGGAACTTTAATTCTTTTAAAAAAATCAGCACAAAAGTATTTTGACAATTATGAAACTTTGTTTCTAGCCAATGAATCTCTTTTCACAACCCATTTGGATGCTTTTGATATATTATGCGTGGCAGGTTTCCATGAACTATGAACGATTTTTCTAGGATTCCCAATTTGAGGAAGACTTGAGAATCCTGGAGATAAGACTGCTCTGTTCACTACTTGAGGCTCTTCCCCCATCGAGCTTACTGAAGTATGATCTCGCTAATTTCTCCATGGGCAAATTCCTCATGAGGGAGTTGACGCCGAGTAGGGGTACACGGCATGAGGGGCAGGTCACGACCTCTGGATGGCTCTTGCAGGTCTCGCACATCACATGCCGTTGTGGCATTGAAATATTTTTATGGGCGGCCGCATGTCTTCAAGGCAAACTGAGCATTCAAAGTCCTTTTCAAAGAGGGATCCTGAGGGCTCCGAGAGACTTCCATTGGAGGCATAGCGATCAAAGCTGTCCAGCTTCCTTTTAATCCGTCGAATGTCTTCCTCAATGCCCTTGACTTCTCGTACATGCTTTGTGATGAGGGACATCCGGGTTTTGATGGCCTCTTCTAGTTTAGACTGAAGGGAGTCAATATGGAGGACGAGGGGCTCAATTTCCGTCTCGTGTTCCTCTTTCAGATCCCGAAGACGCTCATACTTTTCCTCAATGCTCCCAAGTAGTCGCTGTCTAGCCTCCATTTTGAGTGCAGAGACTTTGGCCTCCAGCTCTTGAATCTCAGGGAGTTCCTCGGGGTTCGCCTTTAGTAGCCGCGCATTTCGGAGTCCTTCCGCGATATCTTCATGTCCTCGACTCACTGCAACGTCCTCTGCCCTTTGTCCTCTTAAGTTAACGGCCTCTAGATCAATGTTTGGTATGGATATGAGATAATTCACGATTTCCTTGTGTCCAAAGTTGCAAGCCTCCATGATGGCCGTCCAATGATCATGACGGGCCCATTCTAGGTCGTCGGTAGTTGCAGGGATATCCATTAGGCGCTTCATTCGCTCTCGCGCACTGCGTCCTTCATTATTCTCTTCCTGTCCCCGCCCTGCATTGCCAGCATGAAGCTTGTGAGTCGATCGTTATTGCTTCGATTAACGTCCACTGAGGGGTGTTCCACGAGGACCCGCACGGTTTCCAGGTGACCGCTCCCGCAGGCATAGAGTAGCGGCGTGCATCCTAGACAGTTTCGAGCGTTGCCGTCCTTATTATGATTAAAAAGGAGGTCCTTGACCCTCTCCGTATGTCCCAGATCCGATGCACTCCATATTGCATGGTTCATGGCTCATTTATTGGTTTTTATAGCTAAAAAAAGGAAGGGCTTTCTACAAACTCTATGGAGAGGATTGCCTGCTTTCACACCCTTTATTTATTTAGATCTACTTCATTTCCCTTCCCTTCAAAAACAATTAATTATTGCAGTAGAATTGGGGGATCCTGAAAAGGGACTTTCGTACGCATCGTCCTTCTGGTTTAACTCACAATACACAGAAATGTGGATATGGTACTTTCAGGCTCGTCATCTAATGTATTATAATAATAAAATAAGAATTCCGTTCCTTCGTGTTCCTGTATCCCCCAAAGGATTCATTAGATCTTGGCGAAATTTTCAGTTAATAAGTTGGGGGCTCAGGGAGTGTTTTTGTAAGGATGGACACCCCTGGAAAATTCATTATCGCTTTATTTTTTTAATTCGCCGAAACTTTTTAGATTAGATTAAAAGTTAGATTTGGAACACATTTTCTGGAGATGACTTTGAGATATTAAGATGAGGTATTTTGGACCCTTTGGTTTTTCCTTGAAAATTCGTTTTCCATTTTTATGCAGAAAAAGGTTTTCTACGATTTCTTGAATATGGCGCGTTAGATTTGGATAAAATGTTATATGGAGGATTTTGGGTTGCTTAGAAATATTTTTGAGGGTTGTTCCTTGAAAAAAAATATATATAATAGTTTATTTATTTAGTCAATCCTCTGACTCTCCTTTACACTTAGTTATAGTTTGATCAACTTTTCTATGAGTAGCTTGAGGTGCCAAGGAAATATTAGGCCAAAGTGAACATTTCCTGAAAATACCGGGCAACGCTGCGTAGCATCCGCTAGTGTTAATATATAAATATGCATAAATAAGTTAACATATTCAGAAGAGTTTCTTTGATCATCACACAATGAGTTATCTTGTTACTAACCTTACTTTCTTTTAGATGAGCCGCATAGTCATACATAAACGTAAAAAAACAGTAAATATGTCGCATTAATAGCTTTTTGTAATTAAAATGTATATCTCGACATTGCCTCTATGAGACCCAATCCGTTCCATAATTAAAACGTCCTCAACTCAATTTATGCATATCCTGAGTCTTACATAATTCCAACCATGTTGTAATATTTCTTTTTTTCTTCTATCTCTCTCAAGTTACTTTCAGTGTTATTTTTTCTCTGTCTCTTCCTGTACACTCAGCTGTGCGCAGTCAAGGTACACGTTCTGCTTGCTTGCTTGATTTGCATGTATCGCCTTCCTCGGAGTAGACGATTTACTTCATTTGGAGGAATAGCCCTGGCAAGTGTTTGTGGATATCTATCCGGGATATACATTTGGCGACCCGAGTTTAAGAAATCTTCGGGTGAAGAAAGTATTTCTGAGAGGAAGTCAGGAGGATGAGTCGTAGTTTGAAAGGTTGGCGCTTTGCAGCCTTTCTAGGGACGCTAGTGGGTTCCATCGGCCTTGCCATTTATCCCATCATCATTGCACCCCTCATGAACCACGAAGAGTACAGAGAGATCAACGAGAGAAACCGTGCATTGGCAGGCATTGATTCCAATAAGACTCAGCCTGGAAACATGAATGTGTGGAAGGATCCATTTGATCGAAAGTAGATAATAAAAGATAATAATGATATCATCCAGAGCCCTTTGTTCCTCCTTCTCCCGATACCTTGCCAACAGCACAGCCTTCGTACAGAATGGCCCCAAGATTCGGGAGGTGCCCCTTGTTGTCCGACGCCTACTGGACGACTCACGGCGGGTTTCAGGGGGTTCATCCTACAGGGGCTCCCGGGTAGATCAAGAGCTCCTCTCCCGCCTGGATGCCCTGGAAAACACTCCTTCCCTTCTTCACCTCCTGGAAACCCTTCAGTCCAACGAAGTGACTCCTCTTGTGGCCAGTCTATCTTTGAGCAAGCTAGTGGCATTTACAGAGAAGGAAGATGAGTCACAGAGGGGCCGCGTGAGCTCCATGGGGGAGGGTTTCACTCGCCATGCCTTCATTAAGCGCCTCCTCGACATCATCCTATCTGGAGTGCAAGAGGACTCTGAAATCCTCATGGATGGACTTTTACTCGGGACCTTGGAGCTGGAAACGTCCATGGATCCCATGGACGCCATTCAGTTCCGTCGGAAGATGTATGAGGAAGCCCTTATGGCCATGACGGACGGAAGACTCAGTCCCTGCCAAATATCACGGGCTGTCTGTGTCATTGCAGAGTATTTCCCTGATCGCGGGGCCAAGTATCGGGAGACGGACAAGTTCTGGCCGGGGATCCTGGATAAATCCATGGAAATCAATGCCGGTAATATCTCCACTGTGTGTAAAGTTCTTCCTCACCTCAAAAAGAGTCGGGATATCGTGATGCGGACGATTGAGGGCAAGCTGGAAGATTGCCTCCTGGAGATAAACACGGACTCTGTCCTTGAGATCCTTGGTATACTCGGCAGTATCGACGAGAGGAATCGACGTATACTTGATAACTTCTCAGAATGGACCTCTTTCAACATACAACGCCTCAGCGAAAAGGAGCTGAGTGCTTTTATTTTCTATTTTAGCTCTCTGGAGTTCAGCTCTCTTTCCTTTGAGAAGTCCCTTGAGCGCTACGTGAAGGCCAAGGGTGTTCACATCCAAGATCTTCAGCTCGTGGCCTCCATCAGTGAGTTTGCACTCAAGTTCCGCCTCCGTAACACCTCTCTCCTCGAAGGCCTAAGCGAATACTTCATATCTCATGGCCGGGACTTCACTCCACATCAAATCCATTCAGTCGTACGGACCTTTGGAGAGCTCAACTACCATCCCCCCAACGGATTCAAGTTCTTTGAAATCCTTGAATCCCTCCTCGAGGAACACTTTAACAACTCAGATTTTAGCCCCCTGCACATTCTGAACATCCTTGTGAGTGCTGTGTATTTAGATGTATACCCCCTGAACTTTGTGAACAAAGTGTTTAGCCAAGGGTTTTTCAAGCGCTGCGCAACAAACTTAAGTCCTCCGGAGCAAACAGAGGCTGACATTCGTCTACGCATTCTAGAGTCCTGCATTCGCCTAGGGGTCAAGGGCTATGATCGCCTTCCCTCATGGCGGTCTGGTTCCTATCAGTACGTCAATCGTAACTTCCGCGTAGGCCGTGCAGCTAAGAAGATTCTTGGGCCCCTGAGTGAAGTCTCTGACGGTGGCCTGGACCGTATTAACCTGGACGTCGTTCTCTCTTCCCTTCCTCTCACTCCCCTCTACATCATCGATCTCATGATCTATCCCTCGGCAGTGGCCAAGCTCTCTCGCTTTGGTCGTGAGACCAAGAACAACCTCAATACTGCCGTTATAATACACCCCCTGAGCACTACGATGATAAGGGAGAGTTCCTCATTGGCTCCCAGGCGACTCGCCTAAGGCAGCTGAAAAAAATGGGGTTTAAAGTCATGGAGCTGGACCTACGAAGGATCTATGCTCTCAGCCGCTCACAGAGCGAGGAACTCAAAGACTATCTCAGAACATGCCTAAAAGAAGCTCTTCAGACATCACACAAGTGAACAAAATATATAATATATTATATTGTGAATGATTGTCTGCAAATTTAAATCGTAGTGTTATAATAAAAAAACTATAAATAATAATAATGCTGTTATGGAGGAAGGCTGGTTAGGCGGGGAGTCTCATTAGTAGAGCCTTAAGTGCAATAATGGGGTCCTCAAAGCATCTTCTAAAGCCCTTGGTGCACATCCATTCGGGGGTATGAGGGATTGTTTTCTTGGGTCGAGATGTCTTGGGCTTTGGACCTCGCTGAAGGAGGAGCTTCTTGCGTTCATATTCACGGAGGTAGTCTTTTAGACGCTTTGAAAGCTTCTTGACTCCCTGTAAGGAATACAAAAGAATTAATATGAAATGTATGAAATCCAGTTTTTAACAAAAATAATGATTATTTTAGACTTAATGCATAATAATAATTGGTACGTTTATCAAATAAAAAACCAAAAATATATATTAAAGCTTTATAGCTACGCTATTAATAAAATATTACATTAATACATCAACTTAGTTAATGTCAATTATTCACTTCATTACTAAATATAAATATCAAAAACTTGTAAGGTAATAATAATTATTGTATTTTTAATAGAACTAGGACTATACCTACTGAGGCTCAGTATATTGGCACCCCAGGTGATACATGTCTTGTACCAAACATTGTTAGTCTTTAAAAACAAACGATGACATAATTTTCGTCAATCGTTAGCACTAGACTTAAAAAGTAAACGTGAAACTCTTCTTCCAAATCTCTTTTATTCTTCACATCGCACATATCATGATGATTTGACAGCTGACATGTCCATTTTATATCATGTAATATATACGACCCTGTTTATTTGATTGTCAATCTTTCAATCAAAGCTGAGGAACTGGCTTACAAATGGCAAACACCGCTATTAATAAAATATGGGATTAATACATAAACTATCAATTTTTAATGGTTTTATTTGAATAATAATAATACCAGCTTATTAATAACAGTCCTCTCTACTTTCCCTTAAGAAGCTATTTGCTTTCAAAACGAAATCCTTACCTCTCGACCCTTTTCCTCAAATGTGAGAACATATAGGAAGCTAAAGACCTTGGCGCAGATGAGGCTCTGATTCTTTTCAAAGCGATGAAGTGTCTCCAGGCAGGTCTTGTAGGTCTCTTCCAGGCCGGACATATAGAGCCTCGTTCGCTCATAGCGAGCCAAATTGATGAGGGTATTGAGAACCCCGGAAATGACTTCTATGTGGGGCACGGACTTGTTGCAGCGTCCAATGAGATCCAGGAGAACAACCACGGGCCTCCGTTCCCCGTATTCCATCATTTGATCACAGCAAACCTCTGAGTAACGCGTTGAGGCATCTGTAAGGATATGAAAAAAGTGATGATTCTTGAAACATGAGGGTTTGGAAGACAAGGAGAGTGAATACTATAAAGAGCAGTTATGCTACAAAGTATAGTTTGAGGAGTGAACATCAGGTATTCAGAGAGAAAAAATACATTCTCCTTACCTAAATCACTAACAATCTTGATAAGCACGGCGAGGCTTTTGATGTCAAAGAGGTGACAAAGCACATATGATACGCGATTGCAGAGCTTCTTGTTATCCGTGGCCTCCTTATTGGCAAAGACGAGGCGAGCACGAACTTCGCTGAGGCGAGTGTTGCCGAGTAGATGCTTCCTCGTACGATAGCCTCGCCAAAAGGACTAAAAACAAAAAATATTAATGATCATGAACTGAGCTTATGTATTGATGCAGTATTTTATTAGCTAAAGATTCGCATGTTAACACTTTAAAATTAAGCTTATGGATAAGAGCATTAATAAAGCCTACATTTTGAAGAAAAAAAACAATTAAATTGAAATATCTTGGACGTCATAAATAATAGGTAAGTATTTTGAAAAATAATTCGCTAAATCTAATATTTAATAATATCTTATTAAAGACAATAATTCCTTGAAATATATTATTCAAAACATAAAAATTTAAAATATATATATTCTCAATTTCATTAATGGTTATTTATATCTATTAAAAAATACTTTTCCCTTGACATCGATTATTGATATATAACCTATATAATAACTGGACACTCTATAGAGGAGAAAAATTCGTTCCATTTAGAGAATTCTTATAAATGGGGACTTAAAATGGCTGCCCCTCTTGGTGATGGAACAATAAGGTAGTCTCGGGAATAGAAAAAAAGGAAATTCAGCAATAAAGGTCCAGTAATATCGTCATCCTATTTTGGGCTCCATAAAAAGTAGTCCCATCAAATGACGTCACTGGGTAGCTTATATTTTGTCATTTCTCCCTTTCCTTCCCTTCCTTAAGACTTGATGTTATGACACCTCAAAGGATATTAACTTTCATTAGTTGGGAACTCGGACATTGATTTTTCCTTTTTTTACTCATCCTTCTGTGCCTGCAGTTATTACATAGTACATTGGTGGTTAAGACTTCCAAATCATACTTACTTGAACTACCACTACGGATTGTATGACTCTCTTAAACCTTCTCCGAGCAATCCAGGTTCGTGTAAGACGTTGAATCCGAGTTGCAGCCGTGTCTTTGTCCAAAAGAAGGGAACTTCTCTTACAAGGTGGCGGCGGGGGTGATGGCGGAGCCGACTCACAATTTGAGTTCATTTTTTGTTGAGTGTTTTTCTCATCCTTAAGGTACGGAGGAATCTTATTCTGTCCTGTAGGAAGCACACAGTCCTTTTCAGTCGGAGGTATCGGCGCCTAGACGCGGTGCCTTTGACAAAAGACTGAATGAGGACCGCAGCCGCTTCTTTTCTTTGTCTATCATCTTCCAGCCTATTTATGAGAGGTAAAAAATGAAATAGATTTAAGGAATTGTTAATACTCTATATAAAGATAAATTATACTTTAAATGCTTAGATTCATTTTTAAATGGGAGTATTAAATTCAATTATTAAATATTTTCTTAAGAACAAACCCCAAAAACCTTCAATTTTTAGGCTTTTGTTAAGGAATGCCCATAAAACCAGACTATTTTTGAGATAGAAAGAAGAAAAAATATAACGTAAGTAATAAAAGCGTACTTCTTAATATAATCATAAATGATTAGTATACATTTTTTATAATAGAGTAATAGTATTGAAGTAATGATATAATCTATTCAATTCTTTTTTAATATACAGTACTTTAATGTATAGTTTATGTTAAGAACTATTCAAAAACTCCTCTATATTTCAAAAAATATTTATGTTTATGTAATAAGAAAATTCATTTGTAAAATTACCCTTTTGACATGCATTTATAAAATGTGGTTATGCATGTTATGAAAATATTCTTTAAAACCTATTTTCCTTTTACTATTCCATAATAATGCATTCTTTTTCAATCAAATTTTTATAATTAATAAATGCATTGAAAATGCATAATAATATTATCTTACCGTGACAAATACTCCAAAGAGGAAGAAGACTGTTTGAAGCATTGTGATGCGTGTAATTCGTGTTCTTTTCTCTGTTTTTCCTCAAGGAGGAGAACATTTCTTCTTTTCCGGACCAAATATCCCCGAATAATCGACTGCAATTTAACAATATTCCTAATTTTTCGTCGTTCCCTAAGGACTCGAATGTATCTAACTCGTTCTTGAACAAAGCGAACGGTGCGTACTATCCGACGGAACTTTCTCCGCTGAATATAACCTCGAACAGCTGCCTGAGCACAAACAACAGCCGCCACCATCCTATCCCTTTGTTGTTGTCGTTGATTCAGGTCCTTCTTGGCCAAATACCGGCGAATGAGGCTTTGCACTACGATAATCCGTCTCTCACGAACTCTTTGTATGAACCTCCATCTGCTTTGAATCAATAACACGGATTTCTTGAGACGCATGAACCTGCGTCGGTGAAGGATGCCTCTAAAGGTCTCTTGAATGATTAAGGCAGCCTTCTCTTGGGCGTTTCTTTTGTGTTGTAGATTCCTTCGTATAAGAAAGCCTCGGACGATGGACTGTAGTTTAATGGCGGCCTTCTCTTGGGAGTTTCTTTTGTGTTGTAGATTCCTTCGTATAAGAAAGCCTCGGACGATGGACTGTAGTTTAATGGCGGCCATCTCTTGGGAGTTTCTTTTGTGTTGTAGATTCCTTCGTATAAGAAAACCTCGGACGATGGACTGTAGTTTAATGGCGGCCTTCTCTTGGGAGTTTCTTTTGTGTTGTAGATTCCTTCGTATAAGAAACCTCGGACGATGGACTGTAGTTTAATGGCGGCCTTCTCTTGGGAGTTTCTTTTGTGTTGTAGATTCCTTCGTATAAGAAAACCTCGGAAGATGGACTGTAGTTTAATGGCGGCCTTCTCTTGAGAATTCCTTTGGAGTCGTAGATTCTTCGTATAAGAAAACCTCGGGCAATGGATTGTAGTTTAATGACAGACCGCCTTCGCTTCCTTAAAAGCTGATTGTACCGAAATCTATCCACGACAAAGCGAACAGCACGTCGTAGTCTCATATAGCTTTGTCTTTGCTGACAACATCGGACAGCAGATTGAATGGTAGTAGCGGCCTTTACTTGGATAGATAACATTCTGTTGTGTCTCTGTCGTGATAGGAATCCACGAATAAGGGATTGCGCCCGGATAATGCGGTGAATCCTTTTTTCCCGCATGATCTTTATATATTTCCACCTGGTTTGAATGAAGCATGTCACGTCCTTCAAGCGTAAATACTTCTGCCTCAGAATATAACTACGGAATGCTCTCTGAATAACAAGGGATGCTTGAGATGACTTCCGTCGCCTATGAAGCTCTTTCAAAGCAAGGTAACGGCGAACAAGGGACTGTATCTTAATGACTCGTGAATTAAAGAGCTCCTTCTTTTTGTCAAGATGTTGGAAATATCTCCATCTGGCTTGAATGAAGAGAGTCGTTGTTTTGAGTAGTAGGTAGGAGCGTCTTAGGCTGTAGGATCTAAAGGCAGATTGAATAAGAGTCGCAGATTCATGCCTGATCACGACTTCCCTTCGTCTTTGTAGTTCCTTTCTCGCTAAATATCCACGCACCCATGACTGGATCTTGATTATTCGCCTTACGATTTTCAGATATCTCCATCGCTCCTGACAAAGCAGGGTTGACTGCCTCAACTTTGCATATTCCCGCCTCCTGACGAAGCCTCGGTAGGCTGCTTGGATGATGGTTGCAGAGTAGTGTTGATTCACAAGGCTCATCCGTCGTATAAGTTCCTTTTTGGCCAAGTATCGACGAACAAACGACTGTGCTTGAATGACGAGTCTGATGTATTTCAGTCGTTGAAGATACCTATATCGATCTTGAATGAATCGGACGGCTGAAAGAAGTTTCAAGTACTCTCTTCGTTGTACGTAGGCACGGTACGCGCGCTGAATTGTTTTGGAGGATCGTTGATGCTGGTCAAGTGTTCTTATCCGAGAGCACTTCCTCCTGGCGAGATACCCTCGAATCAAAGACTGTATCTTAATAATACGATATAGTCTGAGTTCTTGTGTTTTTAAAAAGCGCCACCGCTCCTGAATGAAAAACGTTGATCTTCTTAGTCTCAAGAAGGCCATTCTTTGAGCGTAGCCTCTAAAAGCAGACTGAATGATGATCGCTCCAGCGTCTTTCTTCCTTAGATAATTTTCCTCCTGTCTTCTAATCAGCTCTTTCCTTGCAAGATATCGGCGAATGCATGACTGCACCTTTACGACCTTGAAATGATAATCCCTCACTCGGCGAACATATATCCGCATGTTTCTTTGTATGACCAAGGCAGCTTCATGACAGATCTTCCGCTCTTTCAAAATCCATCTCCATCGTCTTTGAATGAACAGCGTTGATTTCCTCAAAGACACAAATCTCCTTCGAACTAGGACACACTTGAAAAAGGATTGGATATGAATCGCTCCCTGTTCTCCTTTAGATGTCTTTGATGCTTTATTCTCCGGGTTTTAATGGTTCGTCTCAGGGCTCTTTGAATGAGTAGAGTTGAGGACTTGAGAGCTTGAAAGTCAGTGCGAGCTCTTTTACATCTAACAAGAGCCTGGAGACGTATGGTAGCTTCTCTCAGTCTTAAATAATGGACTCTATCTCGTCTGCCTCGGAAAGCTGCCTGTAGCCGAATGGCCAACTCAACCCTCCTCTTGTATTCAATCCTTGCTTTTTGTAGGCTAAGGAATGATCGAAGTCGCCTTTGAATGAGTATGACGGCATACCTTGTCCTTTTATACACCTCTCGCTCTCGCGCACCGCGCCAGTAAGCTTGTATGAGAACAACTGCATTCTCCTGTCTCTTCTGTGTTTCCTTTAAGGCAAGAGTCGTTCTCCACCAGGATTGAACGAGGGAGGCAGCTTCCTTCAGCCTTGCAAATCTCCGTCGAGCAAGAGTGCCTCGTGCCAGGCGTTGAAGGGTCCGTGTAGCTTCTAACTTACAGAGAAACTCTCTTTGGATCCGCCGTGTTTCAAGGAGACCTCTCCATTTCCTCTGAACAAACAAGGCCCCAATCGAAGGTTAGAGTAGCGTTTCCTCTGAATGAACCCCCGAACTACGGCCTGAACCAAGACCAGTCTTCGAATATAGATACGTTTGTTCACTAGGACTCTCCACCAGGATTGGATTTTCTTGGCAGCCTCAATCCTGACGGATTCACGGATGTTTCGAACGCAAAGACGAGCCGAATAACTAGTATAAGAAACAGGAATAAGAAGATAAAAAATTGAATGACTCATATAAGTGTTGGATTTTTACCCTCTGTAGTATCTCTGAATAGTTAAAACGTGCCCCGCAACTTTCTTCATACGTAGTGTTCTCAAAAAGAGACGGACTCTTCGTTGGATTGTAATGGCAGCCTGGTTTCTTATCTAAAGAGTGAGAGAAAGGAAGGGTCATTAAACAAAGGAAGATCTAAGACTACCCTGGACTAATATGAGTCATAAAAAATAGTTTTTGAAAGGCCCTCACCAAAAAGGTTCAAAATTCAAGGCTATGGACGCGATCAATAGCAACCAGTGAAATGTGATGGTGAATAAGTCTAAGTACTAAATTATTATTAAAACAACCTGAAAAATTAAAGGTGGAGGGAATTGGCTGTGTAGTGAATAAGATAGTAGTCTACACATTCAACCTATATACTTAAAATTGAGGCAATTTCACAAAAATACATTTTAGTATTAAACTCATACTTTATTAATAGTGTGGCATTACATCAATACTCAAGTCTGCACAACCGAAATTAATTTTCCAATATATATTAATATTTTTGTGCGCCCACCTTTATAAGCCTCTGATTCCGAAGAGCCCTTTTCTTCCTCCAAGTCAATTGAATGATCCTTGCAGCATTTATTTCATTGGACAAGTCCAAAAGGCGTGACGCAAAGTATGCGAGGAACGTCATGGTGATTTTACGGTCCGGGATAGTATTAGACATGTCCAGAGATCGGATCAAAATGGGAACGCCTCCCAATTCATTGGCCTGGAAAAAAGTTGAAAATGAGATCATAATGACAGGTTCCTTTGGGTATTCGGAAGAAATGAACAAAGAAATACAATTCACTTGGAGCCATTGATTTTTACACTATTTTCAAATATTTCCATGATATCGAACGATTTCATAGACCTGAATTAAGACATTGATCGAAATTTCTCCATAACAGACCATGGATGGAAATAATTATATATAACTATATTATATGTTATTAATTTGTGTGAAAATGGCCCATTGTATTTTTAAGTGATAAATATGTTTTTGCTTATTTCCTTCAATTGAATAGTAATATCCTTTTGGATATGGAATATCATTATAATATTACTAAAATTAGTCTATGGAATCTAGAAATAACTTAATACTCTTCATTCTGGTCCTTTTATATCATATTATTATTACCCTCTCATGGAACAGCTTAAAGTTCATTTTTTCATTGGTGAGAAGTCCATCGTTTCTTAACTTGGCAGTCTCCATGGTGAGAGCCTCCTCCTCTTTATCGGAGGTGGAAATAGTCGTGTTCATCATTATCTCTTCCTTGAGAGTAAGCTGGGATAGTAGTGATGCAGTAAGAAGCAAAGAGCCCGCCCATCCGAGAAGGAGACACTCAGGTTCTCAACCTCAATGCCATAGTGTGCACAGACAAGCCGTGACCAGAGCAGAATGTTTTGGACCGTCTCATCCGTTTCCAAGGAATCCTCTCCGTCTTTCTCACGGACGAATCGGAGCCCAGAAGCAGCGGACTCATGGCTATAAGAGTGAACCACCAGGGACTTGCGCAGGAGGGATATTTCCTTGGCCCACTTCTCCGGGGAGAGAAGCGTCTTGAGGCGAAGGCCAAAAATGATGTGCCATATGAGGTCCAGGTTTTTTCCATGTGTCCATTAACAATGTCTTTGGAGGATATGTCCTTGGGGAGACCTCCTTCACTAGCTTTGAGAGCTTCTAGGGCAATATTGGTGTGTAGATCTTCTGGAGCTTCGAAATGGCGGGGACTCGGGTCTTGGGGGTCAAGTCCTTGTCAAGGACAATGTCCAAAACGCGGCTAATAATAAAAATGAGATATTAAATACTTATAAATATAAGGTAGATATTTTTTTATTGTTTGCTTGAGGTTAAAAACCAAAGGAGTGGGAATTAAATTTATTTTTCGAGCATATAATATCTCGTCAAGAATTTAATCGACCAAAATGCAGATTGTGAATTGTCGATCCAACTTTCGCATCGAGTAAAATATACTAATATATACAGGGCAAGTAACTCTTGGTTGTATCAGGTTAAAAGGAGTATGGGAATTTATTTTTTATTCGAGCGGATTACCTCTTGCCACAGATTTAATTTACCAAAATGCAGCCGATGGAGAATTGCCAATCCTAAATGAGAAGATAACTACCAGATTGTCATTTTTCAATATATTCATTAGTTTTTGATTAAACTAGGAAAGCTTTATTTGCATTTATTTATTTTGATTGTATCATTAAAATAGTGTTTGTGGGTATCAAAAAAAAAATTTATTTATGAAATAGTCTAATTAACTATAAGGCAGTTTTAGTAATTAATGTTGGTTTTGTTATATTTGGAGGATCATCGTACAATTGAGGCATTACTATCAAGATGGATCCTTGAAATATCATGTGAGTAAAGATAAATAATCATGTTAGGTATTATTTATACTTACCATAGTCGAACACCGCATCGTAGGTCAACTGCAATGTTCTCGACAGCAAAGTCAAACTCGTCCAAGGCCGTTTGCTTATGGGAGACATCATATCCAAAATACCGTAAATGCTTTGTTACATCTCCCTCGCCCGCAAGGAATCTTTTGGAGAAGTCCAGTAGGAGGTCTCGGGACATCTGTAAACCAAATATGTTGGATTAGGAATGCATATGCTTATGTTGATAGGCGTACCTTAAAGTCCGCATCCTTGCAAAATAGACAGGGATTGTGTTTGATGAGCTTGCCATTTTTGGCGGTGTCCAAGAAATATATGAGTTGAAGGAACTTTTTGAGGGTGAACTTCTTAAGGGCATCTTGATAGCCGGGTCTATGTAGGTGGGGTACGGTGGGGTGAATGTACTCCTCAGAGATGGCTGGGTTACATAGAAGTCTGGTAATGATGAATCGACTTATTCCGAGTATGTCCGAGTTCCCTGTGACGTGGAGGACTTCTCCGTAGATGGTTTCTAGGCCGATTCTTAGCCACAGGGGGTTATAGTTGAGGAGGAGGGAGAGAAAGCTCTGCTTCATGCCTAGATCCTTGTTAAGGCAGCGATCATCCCTCACGTAGAGCCGCTTCTTCTCGATCTCAACCTCGAGGCGTCGAATGACCTCAATCACGCCTTGTGACTGCCAGAGGCGAACGGCGGAAATGCGGAGGTTGTTCATCTCCCTGCCCGCGGTATAGGCACGGTAAGACATGACCTCTCGTGTGGGGGCCCGAGGGACCTTGGAGGCCTCTGAACAGGCGAACCACAGCTTGGCAGCATCCATTTTTTCGTCTCTAAGGAAATATCGAAGATATCATTGGATGGCGTGAGAATAAAATTGAGCCATTTTGTGAATCCCTTGTCTTGCTTTTCGATCCACCGCTCATCGTAGTAGATGTTGTTGGCGGAGAAGAGGTTGGGATGTCGAATGACAGTGGAGGAAGCTGTGTTGGCCCCTGAGGCCATTTTGATGAGCTTGAGGCTCTTCTTGCGAGCTGGTCTAATGGAGTTGATTGAGGGCCGTCGAGGCTTTGAGTTCATCTTGGGGGGACTGGAGGAAGAACTGGATGGCTTGAGAGAAATGCTGGATATCTTGGAGAATATCTTTGTCTCTGATACAAATGTAGAAGCTTCATCCTTTTCTGGTGGACCGGACAGAGGTACAAAGAGAAGGCCTGGGGCCTTCCTTGGACTCTCTTCCTTTGTGCTTTTTGGGGCCGTAGGAGGGATGGTGTTATCTGAAAGAATATGTGTCTTGCAGGAGGAGCTGTAGTCCTCTGTGATTTCCGCAATGGTGTGCAGCCGCTCTGGCTCGGGGCTTTTGGTGAATGTCCCTGAAGAGACACGACGGTCTTCGTCATTGAGACAGTAGGTGTCCCTTCGCGTAACGGTTTGATTGACGGTGTCGGCGTTATTCTCAGTAGGCGGTTCTTGCCAGAAGAGCTCTTTGCATACGTCCGAGGACTGTAGGAGATCGGAGGAGCCTGAGAGGGATCGAGAGGACTTGTCCTTCACAGCCGTAGAGCAGAATCCCTTCTCTGGGATGGATAGAAAGTGATGCTCGCTAATGGTTGACATGAGGAAGCTCTCCTTGACTTCGTGAACATTTGTTTCATAGACACTCATATCGATGACTTCCTCTTCCCTCTGAACTTCTTCTTCTTCCATATACTGCGCCACGAGAAGAGAGACGTCCGCCAATTCCTTTTCGCTGTAAGGGTTCGCTGAAGGCGAAAGGAAAACCTCAGAGTTCTCATTGAAGGAAATGTTAGACAGTTCATAGCTTTGGTTTCGAGGAGAGGCTCCAGGATTCTCCGTCCGGACTTGACGGTTCCATTCCACGACTTGCGTCACTCCGCTCTCCGTAAAAACCATCTCCTCAACCTCTTCCTCGATCAAATGCGTGACACCTTCATCAATGACATGTCCTACTTCAAGTCGCTCAAAGATCTCATTTTCTTCAATGATTTCCTTCAGGACTTGGGCTTCTTCTTCTTCCTCGTTGAAGGCCCTACAACCCAAGTCAACGCCTCCTTCTCCATCTTCTTCTTCCCTGTGTGGCATTGGAGCCCGTGGAGGATTGTTTTCCTTGTCCTCTCCATACAGATCAAATCGGAGTGAGGATCTGTGTCTGGATGGACTGCAGATGATTTCTGTGCGTATGTCATTGAGTAGATCTTTCGGGGCCTTGCTTGAGGGGCTTCGTCCTGCGCAGTCCTCCAGCTGTGAGCGGACGGCCTTGATCTCACGAAGAATGTTATGGGTCTTGGAAGGAGCCTCCCATGGGACTACAAAGGTGGCTTGATCCGCTTGCTCCACCGTGAAGGTCTCCCGTCGGAGGCTGTCCACACAGGAGGAGGGGGAGGAGGAAGAGGGTGGAGGAGGGAAGGGCTCTCCGATGGGGACACACGGGGGGGCTTCAGGATGGAAATGGAGGATGGGGTTGGGAGCTTGAGTCGGAGGCTTGGCTCGACTCACTTTTCGGCTTGTGCTGTGAGTCGTCCCTGCTCCAATCAATTGGAGGTGTGTCTTGAAGGATCCATACTTGATGTCCAGGTTGGCCCGCGTGCCTTTGGGCCCGGGGTGCCCAAGCGAGTCGTAGACAGGCGTCGGATCGAGGAGGGATCACGAAGGACAGGGAAGGGCTCCCTGAGAGAAAGACGTCCAGAGAGAAGCCCGACTCCTCAAATGAGGGAACGCCTTCAAAGGACACAAGGAGGGACTTGGATGACGGGTTGCGGAGTCGCAGTCGACATATATGGGAGAAACCCAGGCGGACGGAACCAAAGTCAACGCGGGGAACGGGATTAAAAGGAGCTAAAACGGAAAGTGTTTCTTCTTTCCTCCGGCACTGCTCCTGAAGAAGAGCCAAGTCGACGCTTTGGAGGCTCGCTTTCGATATAGATCGCTTGGGATCGACGCATCCTTCTCTCGAGAAGGAGGAACAATCTTCACCAGAGATGGAATCAATGAGACTTCACCTTTTTCCCTCACTTAGAACTGAGGACATGAAGTGAACCAATCAAAAACATCCAAAGAGACGTTTGAATGGAAGGGCCAATGGGAGTACTCCCTCTACAAAAAAAAACGGCTTTAAAGTCAAGTGCTGAAAAAGAGTACTTACACCCTCCTTCTTCATCAAAACAATCGAATTTGCGCGCACTAACAGACATACAATATGTGACGTCACCAAGACAAAGCATATTATTTATTAGTATTACTATAATGATAAAAGTTCATTATAATGGATATTGGATAATATTATAGGATAGGTAAATATAAGAAAAAATAGGCGTTTTTGAATCGTGATGTGTTGAAAAACATAAGAGTGACTCATTTAAAATATCTGTTGGCATTATGCAATAAAGTATCGTTTCTCCAAAGTATTTCTTTGTTTCTCTCGTAGCTGATGAGATGTTAACAACAATTTAGTGATGAAAATACCATCCTCAGAAATACAAATTGTCTCATCTTTATGGCCAGGACATCATCCATGTCATTTGCGAATCCGTTGAATGGTTTCTCCAATATTACCTATTAATATTATTAGAATAAATCAACTCTTCACGCTAAGAAAAACGACTGAAAGTATATTTAGTTAATTCATGTATGACGATAAATGGATAATTAGGGAACTTTTGAAAGATTATGAAAAGGAAAAAATGAAAAAAAGTGCGATATGCGATAATTATAATATGAGGAAGAAACGACCGAGGAAAATATAGTTTAGCAAAAAGGGTCTAAGAAAAAATAACCTAATCTAGAAAAGGAAATGCTCACGTATGGAAAAATGGCCTAAAAATATCTACGCTGTCATTTAACAACAAAGGGATATATTCATTCATTATTGCTAATATGCAATTATTTTTGGCAACTATTTACTCAATTTATATTATAAATAGTATTTGTACAATATTCAGTTGTATTCGACTCAAAAACTAGCATACCCATGTATTTGGGCCATCTTTCCCATGAGACATCCATTTCCCTTCTATCTTGGGTCATTTTTCTTACCGTTTTATCCCTTAACACAAGAGTAAACATTAACCAAGTTTATTTTGTAATGATTAATGCACTATTTTATTAAAAGGTATTTAAGAGTGGTAAAAATATTTGCATTTTAGTATTTCCCAGGCTTGTGAGCGTTCAGCTTTTTTGCGTTCAGCGTTCAAAAAAATTAGCGTTCCGTTC
>CP045890.1:33211882-33292790 GCA_013387185.1 Caligus rogercresseyi
TACGAGCCCATCCTAAAAATACTACATCAAAAGGACATGAAGACAAAAATAAAACTAGTGTTAAAACCCAATATCACTAGTAAACACAATAATATGAAAGCAGGAGGGAATGACAATTCGAATGAAACCATCCTTCTAAAAGAAAGGCAAAAAGCAGCGAGGCTTTGCACGCAGAAGCTCCTAATACAAAACCGAAACAAAGGTTTCGTTATGCAGAAAGTGCTTAAAGAAGCCAAAGAGATGTGCATCGTCAGGAAAAATGGTGACCATATTCCTAGATCGACTGGAACAAAACAATTAAAAGTACTGAATAAGACTATGTTGAGCGTTTGGATTTGAGCGGGACAAGGCTGGGCAATTAGTGCCACTGCTCGAAGGCCGTAGCTATACAAATTCAAAAGCAGTGATTTATGTAAGTGACAAAACCTCGAGCCAGCACGTCCGAAAAGTTATTCGGAAAAGACCACCTCTTGTCAGTCTCATGGGAAGAACTGGAGACAGTTAGAGAGAAAAAAAAATTGTAAGACCCTTACTGGCTTCATAAGAGGAGTCACAGGGGGACATGGTTGATGAAATACTCGCCAAGGTTCATTGCATATCATCGCAATGGTTAATAAGATCCGAGGCAAATGTTGATGTCATCAAATCTGACATCACTCAGCTCGGAAAGTGCTATATATTAAAGTTGACAAAGAGGCATTTGAAAAGCCTAAAACAATAAACTTTACAATAAGTATTGCTTCCGCTGGTAAAGTTCGCTTTCAGACCCTCGGAAAGCACCGACTATCCAGAAAGCGGGAAGAAGAAATGAGGAAGACATGTCTGTAAAAGACCCGAACCACGAGGAAACAGTGGGTAAAATAAACTACAAAAAACCTCAACTAAAAAACGTCGAGATTGTCAACGTCATTCAACGAAGACCCAGCAAGTGACCAAGTTTTAGTGGAGATACTACTGAGGACTGCGCCACAGATGAATTGGGCAAAACAACATGAAATTTCCAAGGAGCTACTCAAGTGCCAGTTGGCGTCGGGGAATATCCTTCAAATCAATTGTACAGACGATGGTAGAAGATTATTTAAAAACCTAAAAGACCATAAGAAAAAACCAAGCCAAGGAAACAATCTAAATGGATATGTTTTTCAACAGGGTTGCTGATGACCTAAAGAAGAAAAAACAAAAGTTATAATAAATTAATCAGCTATAAGTTAATTTTATCTATATATTTTATATTTTTCAGTTGCTGGAAATTTAAGAAGGAAATCAACATGACTGTTGTAGCACCTATACCCCTTTGTGTGGTCGCGCTCTTTCTTATGCATTTATTGTACAATATATATGTCTTTGTAATATATATGATATATGTATGTATACGGTTACAGAATAAACCTTTAAAACAAACAAAAAAATGCAATGCTTCTATATTTCTTATAATTGGATAAGACTGAAATATCTCCATTCAATATATTTCAATAAAGCTTTAAAAATTTACATAGGAATTACAACAACAAAAAACTCCCCTGGACCATTCAAGGATAAGGAGATCAAATACGTGTTGGATTTTTTGTCGGATTGGTTCGATAGAATTGCATCTTGACATATAAATGAGCAATATTAACTTTAAATTAGTATATCGAACCTAGGATCCATGAGGTTAAAACAAACTGAACATCGGGATTTGAACTTTAATAGATGGTCATTTAGTTATTTATATTTTAAATTTGGAGAATATTACACGAAGAACATAAACAGACCGGCTTATCATGAAGGAGTATGTAAGAGGTATCCCAATAGACACCCGGAAGTTAGTCAAGATTGTTCTATTGTAGGGGTTCTACATACAACTCTAGGTCGAGAATAAATTTAATTATCTAACCATCGACAACGAATTCGATAAAGATTATGTCACTCTCATCTTATTAAGGCTAAAAGAAACAGCTGCATACGTTCGACCGCAGTTCCTTGCAAAAGGAAGCAAAGAGGCCCACTTATTAATATTCCCTTGGTTGATCTTTAAAATCCATAACTTGTTGGTTATGTTGAAAAAAATGTAGCAGTGGCTATGTTTTTTTAATAAGGTCTTATTTAAAATTGGTAATACATAGAATATTATATTAGGGGGTATTATAGAAACCTAATATTAAGATATCAAAATTTATCCCCCCGCGAAGTTGTGTCATAAGAAACTAAATGATCGTAGAAAAATGGATTTACCCCCTTACCCCCCCCCCCCCAAATGCGTTCAAAGGTTTCGTTATGAAGCAAAACTTTTGTGTTATACTTATTTTGAAAAAAAATTAGTTTTACAAGAATAGCTATGATCCCTTTATGACTTTGTTATTTTTTGCAAATTTTCGTCAAAATAATATTTAGAGCCAATAAATGAACTAAGTGCTGACGCACCAACCATTTTTTAAATAACAAAAACAGCTAATCCTACTAGGTTTTTTTTTAATAGTTTCAAGAAGGAAAAAGAAAAAATTTCTTATTTTTTAAAAAAAAAATTAGAACTGTACCATGAATACATTGATCACGTATTACTAAAAAGTGGCATAGCGGAAGATCAATCGAATAACTACTTTCAGACTTGACACTTTGGTCACTGTTATGTGTTACGGATACAACACCAATGTCAGAATATGGTAAGGAGTAATAAAAGACTCGAGGTATGTCTTAAAAGACCACTTCAGTGGTCAACCAAAATCCATTTTTCTACGATCATTTAGTTTCTTATGACGCAACTTTCGCGGGGGATAAATTTTGATATCTTAATATTAGGTTTCTATAATACCCCCTATATACCGGGTGTTGCAAAAGTCTTTTCCCATATTTTAACTGTATTTTTGAGAGGTTTAAAGATATTTTCTGTGAAACTTTGTTGCGTGAGAATTGTAGAGCATGACGTCATCTTCAAAACAAAGTACTGTACATGTAGCTACACAAACGTGTGCTTAGCATGGAAGCAAAACGGCATGGAGTAGCAGTTCTCATCCGCGCCGGCCACGGCACCAACGACATCGTCACACTCACCAACGTGTGTCGCAGGACCGTCTCCAACGTGCGCAAGCGCATCAAAGACGGCCAAGACCTCAAGGACAAGCCCCGATGTGGCCGCCCAGTCAAACTGTCCACAGAAGTCGTCCAGAAGGCCTTCACGGCCAATCCGAAGCTGGCAATGGCCACATTGGCCAGGAAGAAGAACGTAAACAAGTCCACCGTGTCCCGGGCCGTCAAGAACGCGGGAGGCAAGTCCCTCAGGCTTGTGGAAAGGCCTCTCCTGAGTCAACGTCATCAAGATCTTCGTCTGGAGCGATGTGGCAAGCTCTTGAACAGTTTGAAACATCACGGAGACCGCGTAATTTTCTTTTCGGACGAAAAGACGTTCACGGTTGATCCGGTCATCAACAAGCAGAACGACAGGGTCGTCTGCTTCAACAAGGAGGACTACAACATCTGCAACGTAACCACGACCAAGCACCCGGCCTCCGTGATGATGTTAGGCATAGTAGCCTCGACGGGGGACAAGATGGCGCCCATCTGGTTTGACACGGGCTACAAGCTCACAGCTGCGGACTACTTGGAGATCTTGAAGACCATGGTCCTCCCGTAGGTCCTGAAGATCACCAAGAAGGCCAATAAGTCGTCCTACGTTTTTCAGCAGGATGGCGCACCCGCGCATACGGCCAACGTGGTCCAAAAGTGAATGGCTGACAACATGGAGACCTGGCCCAAGAACATGTGGCCCCCCCAGAGCCCCGACTTGAACCCCCTGGACTTTTCCATCTTGTGGCATGTCGAGAGCAAGGCCTGTAAAATCCGCCACAGCAATGTCAACGACCTCAAGACCTCCGTGAACAAGGTGTGGAGGTCCATGCGCAAAGTGTACGTGGCCGACGTCTGCAGGGCATTCCGCGGCCGCCTAGAGGCCGTTATCGAGGCCAAAGGAGGTCAAATTCATCAATAATAGCATCTGTTAATATGTACAACAAACCCCTAATAAACATTAACATGTAGACATTCGTCATGATTAATCACTAGTGGTTATTGCTCACGTCGTCCAGATGGGAAAAGACTTTTGCAACACCCGGTATATAATACAATTTTGGCTATGTTTATTCACTTTTTCTGACATCTCTGGATATTATATACTCTCTTTGGTTTTAAATATTTATATATAAAATTAGTATTTCTTAAAAGTACATATTTTTTAATTACAGTCACGCATTCATACATTAAACTCAGTTATGTATATTTATTTATATACCAGAGTAGCCGACTCATAAATGTGCTTTTTGGATCCATTCTTGAAACAAAGAAAATTCTAATCAGTTCGGGCAAATGAAATGTATGTTATGTTTAATGCCGCCTTTCGAAATCCGTACATCGCTAGGTATATATATTAAATCTTTCTAGAGGAAACTGACTTTCCCGGTGGCCATATTATAATAACTTTCTCCCTTTTTTCTATTCTTTAAGACTTGGTATTAAGACTGATAAATAGTTATGACATTATGACTGCTCAAGGGATAATCACAATGATTTCCTTCTCTTTGTTTCATCAGTTGCTGACACAGATGCCCCCATTTTTATTTATATATTGAGCATCCCAATATTATAGAGGTCGAAGATTAGTATTGATAAATTATTTATTATTGGCCTCCACCGACAATTGATCTATATTACTCTTTTATTGAAGAGATAAGCTCTATGCTTTTTATGTCTATGAGGCGAACCTGCACCCTCAGCATAGAGTTGAACACACCATTTGAGTTAACTCGCTCCCTGTGTTTGCCTATATCAGGGGTCAGAAACCCTAAATGTTGAAAGAGCCATAATGAACCAACGAAATTAAAAAATGTGTGTGGAGCCGCAAAAAAAAAAAAATTCTTATATAACCTTCATACGGTGTACATTATAGTCCTATATATTTTCCTCCTCCATCTTTTTTTCATTTCCTAACACCTTTGGGGAAACTCCAGGGAGCCACAAAGCAGCTCGTAAGAGCCAATGCGGCTCTAGAGCCCTGAGTTGCCGACCCCTGGCCGGCCTATATGATCCGATAGATTTGTATCTGAGAAGATATAAATGCAAAAAAAAAATGTTCAGTTGAAATAACATCTGGACTCAACTTTTAAAATCAAGTATTTTTATGAAAGATATTTTGAATTATATATTTCTTTCTTGGCCAGAGGGCAAACTTTATTTTATACACTGGTAAACATTAAAAGTCAACAATAAAGGACAACGGGGATGAACTAATATACAGCACAAAAAACATATGAGCAGACTTAAAATGAAAAAAATGCATAATATTATGAATTATGTATATTGTGACCCCAAACGAATAAAACGAAACCATGGCCAAAAATGGCGTAGAAATGCGTTTATTGTAACCGATTATGCGTGTAATAACAAAAACATATAAACAATAATATTGATATATGCAGTTTGAGCAAATGCGTGAAATATTTTGTTCTAGTTTACATGTCTTCTTGACTCCATTTAAGAGCTTCCTCGGCGACGGCCTTCTTCTTATTGCAACATCAACGAGTTGTTTCTCGAATCCACTAGATCGGTCACTCCATCCCAACGATAGCCCGGAGGAATCCCAAAGCGGTTAGGAAAGGGCTGAGGTCCTTTGTAAGTAGGATATTCTATTGATTAAAAAACAGAAATATAAAATATATTTTGTTAAAAGATGATCATTTATTTTGTTATAATAGAGTACAAAGTATCACATGGCTTAATAAACAGACTAAAAAAAGTACACTACAAGTTAAGGGGGATGAGTATTTTGTTTAACCTTACGAGAAAGTTATTTTTTCTAAAAATAACTTCTTAATGTATTAAGTAAAAAGTGATTTTGTTCGTTTATACACTAGTTGCAAAGTGTAATCTTAATTTCTAAACATTAAATCAAAGAAAACAAAAAGTTTTAAGGGGAAATGTCTAAATCAGGCTTTAGTTTACCCCTATAGGAATAAGATTTATTCCACAACAAATTTCTTGGTATATGCATTCTGGTTAATTGATTGTATTTCCCCATATGTTTCTTTTGAAATTAATTGATTTCGATTCTAAGCAGCATATAATATTTCTAAGAATGGTGAATATTTTTATATAAAATACAGCTTTAAAATTATATATAGGTATCTATTTTTAAATCTTACTGTTAATTATTAATTTTTGTGCAATGTCTACGAATAATTAAAATGATATTCTTTGAAGAAAAAAAATCCTATTATAAACCATGATACACACAGAGCCAATCAAATTCATTTGATAATGTTAATATATCATTATAAAGGCATAAAATAATGGGAACATAGAGTAGTCACGCCATCATGCTTATTATATGTAGACCCACATTTGTAGATATTAACCTATAACGACTGTTACAAAACGGCATATAATTAAACTTAATATGAATCAATTTGTGAATACATAGAATAAAATCATTAGTCTTGTCGCAGTAAACATACAATTCAAGTATGAGTAGGAATAATATCACCCAGAATGACATTATTATTATTATTATCAAGATGTGGCTTTTCTATTATTTCATTATTTTCTAAAATGGCGGAACTTCCCGCTTCTATATAAGAAGATTAGTCAAATTGCTCCCGACCATAGAGATATAAAGATATATAGAGCTTGCTCCCTTCAATAGCAGAGAAACATCGTTCAGCTGTCGCCTGTGTCCAATATAAACAAAGTAATTTGTTCTACGTCATCGTAAGTTGATCATAGATATAGAAAGATTTGTTTATATTGGGCAATACGACGTATTTCTCTGAAGAATCCAATAACCTCTCTTTATCTTTATATCTCTATGGTTTAAACCAGGCTTGTGAACGGAACGCAGAATTGAACGGCGTTCAGCTGAACGCACGTTCAATGAACAGAACGCAACTTTTTTTTTAACGCTGAACGTTGAACGCAAATAACAGAGTTTTGCGTTCAGTGTTCAATTTTTCCAACATTTCTTGGACTTTTTTGCAAAAAACGTCCTCACTACGCATTACTTTTTTTGGAAATTCTTTTCTAAAAAAACGGTCCTCACTACGCATTACTTTTTTTGGAAATTATTTTCTAAAAAAAAGTCCTCACTACGCATTACTTTTTGTAAATTCTTTTCTAAAAAAAAAACGTCCTCACTACGCATTACTTTTTTGGGAAATTATTTTCTAAAAAAAAAAAAAAAAAAAGTCATCACTTTTTCTGGAGATTTTTTTCTATAAAAAAAACGTCGTCACTTTTTTAAATATTTGAACGCTGAACGCTAACGGAACGCTGAACGCAAAAACATTGAACAGAACGCTGAAGGGAACGCTATTTTTTTTTAACGCTGAACGCTCACAAGCCTGGTTTAAACACATTGATTGGTTGATGACACAGTGATACTTAAGTACGAGAGAATCAGTAGCTCTTTTGTTCTTTTGGTTGTCATAAATGATATAATATTCAGTCCTTCTTCAACAAAGATAACATCAGTCACTACATTTGTGGTTTGTTGTATCATTCATGGTATTACTTTGGATTGGTCATCACACTGTGAAGTGTAGGGATATTTTAGCTTATACAAATGGTCTTTATACGCATTTTACAGAACATTGCTGGAAACCTTGGGTTTATAATTAATAGTTAATTCTTATGGGAGTTATTCTCCAATATAAGATTTCTGATATCTGATTAATTTCTTCATTCAAAGAAAATTTAATTCACTTTTCTTTCTCGCATTATCCACGATTATTTCAAATGTAAATATAGAGAACCGATATGACCCTATTTCTTCAGAAATATGTACAAAGTCTGAAGTAAAGAAGACGAATATTAAATTCAAATCAAGATGGACTCGGTATTAGATTAGTATTAACATTATACATCATAGTTAAAAGAATTCAAGACCATCGAAATATATGTTCGATGACCTTACAACTATGAGAAAATAGTATAAGAAAACATTTACGAAATCGCAGAAGGGATCTACGCTTCCATTACATTATGATAAATTAAATGAGTATTTGAGCTCAACAGATTGAGACTCCAACGCTCGAAACAACAAGTTCCTTCAGGTTTTTTGTTTGTATTTTAATTAGAATTCTATAGAATTACATTTTGAAGCTTCAATGGCATGCAATGAGGGTGAAGGAATTGATTGACTGAAACTACTACCAGATGATAGTTTAATGAAGGAAATACATCCATGAGTTTGATGTTTTCATGCATACATTTTTTGAATTTCCTTCTTTTCTTGCTCTTATTTTTACGGTGTGATAGCTTTTGCAATTGGAACTTTATAATTTATCACGCAACCTCACCCTTAGGTCGATATTCTTGAAAAGTAAACGGTATAAATTATTCCATATGAAAAAAGGAAAACAATAGCTTATCTTTTGAATTGACCAAATATCAGTTAATTTAGTAGTCACTATTTAAAAGATAGAACACGAGTTTAAAAATATTGATAAAAACTAGAGGCAATATACACTCAGAGAGTGCAAACCTCCGCCGTCATGAGCCTTCCGAGGCGGACTTTTCACGACTGGGGAGGCGTAGAGAGACGGGGGAGGGTTCCCTAGACGGAAATTCCGAGAGGAAGACGCTCCCGGCACCCAATTTCACAGCACAGCGACATCTATTGGCAGAGTAGGCTAACTTGCAAATTTTAGTAGTATTTAGCTCATTTGGCGCCTTAATTCTGCACTCAGAGATGCCAAAATTAATCACTTCTCCTTTTGGCACTTTCAACAACTCCACAAATTTCATCCAAATCCGTTCAGTACTTTTGAGTTATCCTGCTGACAAACCAACAACCTAACAAACAACAAACCAACAAACGCCACGCCAGTGAAAACAATACCTCCTTCGGCGGAGGTAACTAGAGGCATATATACACTCAGAGAGTGTACCTCCGCGATCCCCACAACATTCCATTCAAACATTCTCCCTTTCACACGCCCGATTTTCTATCTCTAATCATTGTTTCCTCTCTGTTAGCTCATTTTGCATATTAAAAAAGCACTCAGAGACGGGAAGAGGAAGAAGTTTAAGCTACGTCACTGGGTTAACATAGTCCTGAGCTGATATATGAACAATAATACGTCAATGAAATTTTTTTAGCGTTTGTTCTTTCCTACTCCCTGAATAGAGACCCCATTTCATTTAGTATTTTGCATATTAAAAAAGCACTTAGAGATGCCAAATTTAATCACTTGTTTCTTTTGGCATTTCCAACAACTCCACAAAGTTTCATTCGAATCCGTTCAGTACTTTTTGAGTTATCCTGCTGACAAACCAACAAACTAACAAACCAACAAACGCCAGTGAAAACAATACCTCCTTCGGCGGAGGTAACAACTACTTACTTGGTCCCCGACTTCCCTCTTTGGACTTGACTTTTTTCTTCTTGATAAACTTTAACATAGGATCCTCTTCCCGCTCGACATTTCGAAGATATTCGTCCAAGTCCTTGTCATCCTTTGAGCGGGCAAGAGGCTTGTCCATCTCATGAAGATCTTCCTTTATGCGATTTTTGAGTTTCCTCCAATTGCTTCAGCCTAAAAATCAATCAGACATATTATCAAACAATCATTTTAACCCTGCTTATCAATTAATTTAAAATACTCCATTGAATATTTGATTATTTACTACAAAACGGAAGATTCAAGATGGAATATTTTACTGAAGCATCATAGTTTTCTTTTTATGATTCTATGTTTTTTTGTTTTTTTGAAGAATGGACCTGAATAAAGATAAGGTGTTTAATTTGTCCAGCACATTTGAATGTCATTGGTCACAATTTATACTTGAAAATAATATTCTTCTTGTTGATTCTGTTTGTCATACATAAGGTTATTATAAATCACAGAATGGCGGTCATGTATTGATGAATTATTTTTTATTAGTCATTAATTCCCCCCCAAAATACTAAAAATGATTTTTATTGTTTATTAAGGTTCGCCTATCTACCCAGTAAATAACCTGGTTTACATATATTCAGTTATACAAACAATGTCTTTACTTCTTCTTACAAATAAAATACATATTTTGATAATGTAACTTATACTTTTTGACCGGATCTCTACAATATTGTCTGTTTTTCCAATGACAAAAATAATTGCTCAAAAAAAAAACTCATCTACTATCACAAGAAGACAAATTTTGTCTTGTCAAGCAAATAGTTTCCTTAAATGTAAGTTGGTAATTTTGTAAAGATTGATTTTACGTCATTGGTCAAAACGATTATCAATTAGCAACCTTTAGTGACATACAAAATAAACACGTTTATTATAAAACTAACCTTAATATTATTAATGTAATATTATTTTCGGGACCGCAGTATGGGTCTTATAAAGCTTAAGTTAACCAAACCTCTCTGTATCATTCTTCCCTTGCTGTGCAATTTCTTTCACTAATAGATTTTAATCAACTTTATACATATTTATTCATTTTATTATTAAAGGGTGACGCAAATATATGAAAATATGTTAAGGGTTGAACTCGTCCAGAGACCATAAACTTGACTTTTAGTTATTAAAACTAATCAACCATAGAATATCAATAGATAACCGAATGGGCCGGTTTTTCAACTTTTCATTTAAACAAACCCACAAATATTTATCATGATGTGGATGGTCAATTAGGATTATAAACCGTATTTTTCGTTTGCGTTTAAATATAATATGAGACACAAATTAAATAAATATTTTTATTTTATGTATATTCGTAAGACCGAATTTTATCTTACTAGAAATAAATATGCATACTAGCGTTATAATTAGTCAATCGAACCGAGGATCTTGCCAATGAATTTGATCAAAATTGACCTTCCCCTCTCAGGGTTCAAATCTGCACCCCCAACATTGATAGATGAATACGCCTTAATGCACTGCGCTTTTGCGCTCCCTAATTAATATTAGTTGATCATAACAAATAATTTATGCCTTTTCCTATTGATATAAAAATAAACAGAAATTCAAGAGTTATCTTTATGATAAGTCAGTCAATTATCACATGAATAACTCCTGTGTTTCATGCCTGAACGCCTTATTCCTCAACAAAGGCCATTTAATTTACTCATACATAAACTTTTGAAATTAGTGTATTTTCGGTTATAATTTCTTTGATCTACTAAAATACGACTAAGAATTACGTAATTTGATATAAAATAAATACTCAATGCACATTTGCGCACGAATATCCAAATGAGCTTTTGAAAATATAAGTCCATAAGTGATTTAATCCCCATGCAGTTTTAATTTAAAATAAAGTTTGTATGTGGATAGGATCTAAGAGTACAAATTGAGGAAGAGTCTTGGATCCTAGGCGGAATTAATGAAAGATCTTTTACCATAACCTAAAACAGGCAACCACTTTAACCATATTGTTGTCTCATTCTAATTCGGAAAGCTAAACAGGTAACCAATGTTATAATACCTAAGAATTGCTGGGATCTGCTTTAGTTCTGAAAGATGTCTTTTTATATTTTATTATTTTTTTTTAAACTCAACCATCAAGTGTCAATAAAAAAATAATATAAATGTTTAATATTTTTATTTAAGACAAAAAAATGGCATCCTTACCCTTTGCTCCAACGGGTATATTTTTGCTTCACTTCATCAGGGATTTCGTGTTCCTTCTGCTTTTGCTTTTTAAGCTCCTCTTTCTCCTTCAGTCTTCCTCGGATTTTAGTTTCGGCTCCACGTCCAGATACATCATTGCTGAGCTGAAATGATAAAAATCTTCAATTTAGTAATAGGACAATATGATTGGACAACTAAAGTAGAAAACAAATTTCTACATATCAGCCTTTTATAACTATGATACTTCTTTTTTACATGTAAAAAATACATTAAGTTTATTCAATACTTATTAAGGTATTGTAGGTTGTTGAATAATATAGAACAAGTCAACTTACTTATTTAAAACATTGGCAATGTTAAGAAAAGTTTATATATAAATATCTTTATAAATTTAAACTAGTTTCCCATCACTTTTCATATATTTTTGCCTTTTTGGTTTGATTCAGTTGCATCCATTTGGATACAAATAAGGATAAGAGCATTCAAATAAATAAATCAAACATAATATTTTAATAATAGCTTCATAATTATGAGGATATCAATTATTTTTGAACGATTGATACCTTAAGTTGTAATTTTGGAGTCTAGATATAACATTTCTTTATCAAATCATTTGCTAATTGACCCAGCAGAATGGTTCTGAAGATTATATTTTATGCCTAATATGTTCCTACTCTACTATTATATGATAAAATACCACCTTGAGTTCAGTGTAATGAAAATGGTATCCATAACATTAATACAAAAAAATAACATTCAAACATAATGGGATTCCCCTGGGCTACTATATGAAATGGTACTATTATAGTAACATAAACATTGTGAAAATTACACTTAATATTTATAAAATAAAATCAGTTTCTCACTCCGAACAGGAATGTGCCACTGAATATAGCGCTATGTATTCTAGATAAAATAATAAAAAGCCTTACCATGGACTATAAAAATAGCAGAAAAAACGTTATAACTCAACATTTTATAACAAAGCAGCTACTGATTAAAAAAACATTGTGTAAATTAATAGTTCGTAAAGAAAATTAACGTAGTTACAAAGTGTAAATATATTTCAAGCCGTATTAATAAATATACCATTTAAATATATAATAAAAATGCTGAAATGCCTAATCAGCCGAATTAAATTATTAGGAATGAAATATCAAAGCCTAATCGCTAGGAGGCATTTATTCACATTGGGGATAAAACTTAGTCATTTGTTGTCCAGAAATAAAAATGGACGGTTAAACTTGAGAAACAAAGAAGTTATCTAGGCCTCTTTGTTTATGATCCTAAAAAGGGAATTTAAAATTAATTAATAATCAAATATTACCACAGACATATAGCCACGCCCTCCATAAAAAATGGACAAATTATCACAACATTATATTTATTACAAATAAATAAGAGAAACACTCACATTTTACATAGCAGTGAAATAGCTGAAAGTAATATCATTTAATGCTTAAATAATTATGATTATCTACAATTAAAACATTTCACTCAAGTCGTATATAATGTCCAAGTGCATTTATGAAAGTCTCCAGGGTCCTTTTCTCCTCAACAAAGTCTCTGCATAGGGTTTGAAGTCTCTTTTGTAATTCCTTATGGGCCGACTTTGGTGTTTCTTGGTAGGTTGTCCCCTGGTTTGTTGCAAGATTTGTTTGCAGACAAGAGAGCAGTCTTTACGTAATCCTTTCAAAGCAGTCCAGAATGATGGATGATGGTGCCCAATGAGTTTGGAAAAGACTGCGTTCCATTCCTCACATGCACTATTATTATATTCCAGTCACGTCCCTCAATGGTAACCGTGTGGACATTCCATTGATGAGTGGGGAACAGAGGCGGAATGTGCCGGACGGGTAGGGGTGCTGGGGGACCATCAGGTAGGACTAGTCTTTGCACTACTCGGCGGTAAGTACCAGTCACATAGGTAGCATCGAAGGAATCCACCAATTTATGAATCCCTTCAGGTGTATGATCTCTCAGGTACTGCATGCCCTCCTGGACTCTGTTTTCAGGAAGAAATGCCAAGCCATTCAGCATGCCACAGAAATGCTTGATCTCAGGATCATCACGGTAATGTACAGCCAGGCCAAGATTTTGTATTTTTCTCCAGATGCTTTGGGTTAGGTGATAAAAGCAGCCCTGTGTTATGACCTAACACCAAGGAAACTGACTGTCTGACTGCTAGCTCAAAGTCCGTTATAACAATAATGGGATCTGGGAATATTTGAAGTTCATTCATCTTGTCAACAACAGCTTGCAGCATTTCTTGGTAGATCTCTTGACTCTTGCCTGGCAGAAATGCATACACACAAGAAACTGCATGTTCACCAGAAGGGGTCCGTATGACATACAATTGTTCAAATATACCAGGACTCATGGCGAAATTTCCATCCATGTACCAGGTGTCAGACTGGCCTAGGTGACGGAGCTGTTCCGCTGAAGCATAGATAACAAGGCGTTGACGTTCTCCTGGGCCAGTGTCGTGAATGAGGAATGCCTTGGTGTTGCACCTCTGTCAGAGTCCACTCTTCAGGGATGACCAGTTGGTGAAGTGATGCTGGTCATGGGAAGACGTCTCTGCCGCTGAAGGTCACGCTTGCAGGAGTTAAGGTTACCGATATTGGCTCGAACACTATCAGTAGCTTCGAGTAGAGCTTGAGTCAAAATCTGATTTGGTCTCATGTTCAAATTTTTGGACTGTGCCTTCATTGTTGTTCTCAGTTGTATGACTTCAACAGCAGTCCTGTCAGCTGGATGGTTATGATCGGCTTGTGACCTAGGATTGGCATAGGAGCTATCAGTAGTCAGGCCTCCCTTACAACCAGATGATCTCTGCTGAGTGCACTGCCACCGAATCCAGTTGTTGTAGGCTCTCTTCTTGACATACATGTAACCATCCAGACAAAGCTTGTCACCACCTCTGTTGCTCTTGATTATCTCCATAATACATCAAGGATGCAAGGAGAATATAAAGAAGGGTGAGTGAACAAGGAAACTTTACGTTGTGTTTTTATTATTATTATTACTTAGGTTTTCAACATTGAGTCATAGTTTATTATTATTATATTTACAAAATCAATTTCTCAAAGGAATTGCTTTGTTTGGAGTGATGTGTGAGTGGCACTCACTGAGTGCCAGGAACAGCCTCAAGTCAATTGTGCCATTCAAACATTCTCCCTTTCACACGCCCAAAATATCCCTCACTTTTTTTCCATGTCTAATAATAATATGCATATTTCAACAATGACGTCATACAACAGCTGAGTCAGCTAACGCCAACCTGCCTGCCTTAGAGAGTTCGTTGTTGACACACCTTATATATTCTCCTTGAAAGGATGGGAGAGAAAAGATTAGAAATGTGAGAAAAGCAAATCAGGCATTCGTATAAAACCAAACATTTAATAGGAATAATGCTGTGAGCATAAGTTTTTTCATTAAGGTTGTGAGCATATGTATTGTAAGCACGTGTTTTGTGAGCATATATCTTGTAAGTATGTGTCTTGTGAGCATATATCTTGTAAGCACATGTTTTGTGAAAAATTTTCATGGAATTGACTATAACTATAATGATGCCGTTAGAAACAAAGGAACTGACGCAAGAGTTATATTTGTGATACACAATATACTTATTATGAATATTTCATGTAAAAGTATAATTGGTGATTAAGTAATTGTGAAATATGTATATTTAACATATTGTCAGGCTTGTGAGCGATCAGGAAAAAAATAGCGATCCGATCAAAAATTCTTTGCGATATAGCGATATAACGATCTGGGATTTTTCCAATCAGCGATCCGATCAATTTAATTGCGATCAACAAAAAAATTACCTATTTAATACTAAGTCTAAGTAAAAAATTTAAATGTGTATATAGTCAAACCTTTATAAGTATTCAACTTTATATGGCAATGGAATTATTGTTTCCCATAGCCTATGAGCTCCAAAATATAGGCACCTGTCTGTATATTTTAGGACAAAACTATCAGAATGATTGTTTCTCATAGCCTATGAGCTCCACACTCTGGCTCCACAATTGACATATGTCTGCCTATTTTAAGACAGGAGATGCCAGAATAAATGTTTCCGATAGCCTTTGAGCTCCAAAACAATGACTTCTACATAGTCGCCTGTCTGTATATTTTAGGACAAAAAATATATCAAGATAGCACACACTGGCTTTTTCCATTAGTATTAGTCTGTATTTTGTGTTTTCTAAACAAATATTAGTTGTTGGAAAGAATTTTGGTCAATGTGACAGCTAGTTAAGTTTTAAGAAATGTAGTTTTGTCTCAAAATCCTTATTACATTTTTTTTCTTTTTTAGTTATTTTTACAAATTGATCGGATCGCTATTTCTTAGTGATTTTCTTACGATCAAAAGATATAAAGATCAGGACCTTTTGCGATACTGCGATGAGCGATCAACTATTGCTATTGATCGCCGATCAGAAAAAAACTCCGATCAACAAAGCTGCATATTGTACATCACACAGATAAATATTTTACGTTCGTTACTTTGTTTTTATTCTACCCTTAATTGTAAGTGAATCAATTTATTATTATTATTATTATATATTCTTTTTTTTAAATCTCATAAACATGAAATTCCCCCAAATAATTATCTGTCCTTACCTTAGAAAAGTTATCCTTTTCCCGTACTCGCAGTTCATTCATTTCCCTCTTCAGAGTCTTTCCATCCTGAAGACCAGCCTTTTCCCATCCAAAGTCTTGGTGGCCAGCCTAGACGACGCATTTCGAGGCGGAGATGCATCCGAGTCACTGCATTCCTTTTCTCTTTTAATGGTCCTTTGTGCCATTCTAGGAGGAGAGGCATCTGAAGAGGGGATCGAGATCTGGGCTCCGTTTTGACTTGAGATGACCTCCGTCGAGTCGGCGAGGGAGAATCTCTGGGCTCTGATTAATTCTAGGTCGTCGGGGTGGACTAGGCGGGTCATCATCGGATTCGGCGACCTTGACTGGAGCCTTTCTTGGAAGATCTTCATCCTCTTCACTTGAGTCATGACGTCTCTTTCTTCTTAGAGAAGAAGAACGTTGTTTATTGATGGATCCCTCCTCACTGCTTGAAGAATCATGCCTTCTTCTTCGTCGACTCCTTCCGCCAAAAGACTCCTCTTCCCTTCTTGGGATACTACTTGAGGCAGCTCCTGCTTCTGAAGGGCTCCGAGGCTCTTCCTTGACTCGCAGGAGTCCTCGTGGTGCGTTCTTCTCATTCCATCCTTCCAAGGGCTTCCATTCACCCGTTGAAAGCTTTTCCTGAATGATAACTTCCATGGGCCGGGAGTCAACGACCCCAGCAACGGAGGGAAGCTCCTCCCCCCTCCCTAGACGAATGGCCGTCGCCTCATCGACGTCATCATCCTCAGGATCCTCCTCCAGGGAACCCCCCAGAAACACATCCGTGTCAATGATCTTCACACTATGACCACTCTTCTGGACACGACACGTCTTCTCTTTCTTCTTTTTCTTCTTCGTCTTCTTCACAACTTCCAAGGCAGGCTCCTGGGAAGAGGAGTCCTTGGAGAGATACTTCTGCAGGTAGTCCAACTTGGAGATCGGTTGCCTTGACATCTGGAGAGAGACCGAATGGAAGAGAAAAGATGAGAGATGGTTTTAAAGACGAAGTGAATTGGAACAACAAAAATAGGCACTACTGACTAATATACAAGCTCTTATACAGGCATAAAACAGCTGAACGTACGTATGAGGTTGAAAAGGGGAGACCAATAAACAGGGTTGTTTATGTTAAAAGTTGTTATTGTTATGTTTTTTAAAAACAAGCAAACGCTTATTTTGGCCAGAGCCCATAAGGCTCTCATTTTGGCAGTCCTGTTATTTTGCTAGTCATTTTTTTAATGAAATGTCAATGTAATTTTGTATGCTAAAAATGATAACATTGATTAAATCAAGGAGTTTGGATAATATGGAGTTATTAACATATTATGTTGCTTAAGGAGGCGAGTGAAGAGTTTCATGCAGAATAAATTAAGCTTGATAGAGTTCCGATTTTGTGTTGTTCCGTTCCACGTTAAGTTGAATACTTTATTCCGTTCCATTAATACACATGCAGTTCCGCATGCCTATCTAACTATTCATTTAAGTACAGGGGAATTTGAGAAAAATATATTTTTTATAGATTCTATGATTTTTTGTCTATAGGAATTTTCAACTAAAGCAAATATTTCATCTCCATGGCAAAATAATTTCATTTTTTCCTGCTAAAACCGAATTTCACGGTTATAATTGATAAGGAATACATTTTAATAATAATTTAATATACCATAAATAGTGGTACATTTAAAGGTCTTAAATGTCATAATATTGATGTCTCAAAAATGAATTGCAGATATTTAATTTACAGTGGGAACTCTAAACAAAGAATATGATAAACGATTACATAAGTGATGCATTTGCTTACGAAAGACTCGACATACATACCGAAGCTTCAAATTCAAAACAATATTTTATGTAAAATAATGGTTCAGAAAGAAGTTTCAGGATACGGAAGGCAAATTTTCTACAATGATATCAAATTAATATCGAAGAAAAAATGACACAAAAGCAAATGAAATTTGTGTATAAGATAAAAGTCCAACACATTCAGATGTCTTCAGACTAATAGAAACTTTAAAATCTTCACAGTAATCACCATTTACTAAAAATAAAAACGACTGCGATCTTTTTTGGATATGATAAATTATATTATTTATGATGACAATACAAATAGGGGAATTAAACACAAAAAATAATTTCTATCCGTTCTAAGAGCTCTAGTTCTGTAAAGTAAGCGGATCAAATATAGTAATCACATTGACCAAAAATCACTTTGAATATATATATCGACTTGTTCACGTTCGCAAAAAAAATTTCGTTCGCCAAAAGTTATCGTTCGTCGTTCAACGTAAATTTTGAATTGAATCGTTCGTTTGTCGTTCGCCATTCTGAAAAAATTGACATTTTTTTAGAAAGAAATTTCTAAAAAAGTGATGACGTTTTTTTAGAAAGGAAATTTGTCACATCAAAATTAAAAATCTTTGTCTTTTTTTTGGCGCAAAAACGAATAACGAATGATAAGGAATTTTCCTTATCGTTCGTCAAAAACTTTTCGTATATGATATATATATAATATAGACTTGTTTACATTTGCGAAAAATTGTCGTTCACCAAAAGTTATCGTTCGTTTCAAGATTGAATCGTTTGTCGCTCAGAAAAATTGACGTTTTTTAAATAATTTTTCTTTTCATTCTGAATTTTTGTTTTTTGGAAATTTTTCCAATGAAAAAGAAAAACCTTCGTCTTTTTTTGGCGCCAAAAACGAACGACAGGAATTTTTTGTTGTCGTTCGTTCGTTCGTTGTTCATCGCTTGCGAACGATGAACTATTCACAAATGAACGACAAATGTACAAGTCTGATAAATACCATCGATGCCTTTATGTGGATTTCTACTATAATGCAAAAAATAAAGCGATAGATTTAGTTGATATACACTTTAATCCTTAGTAGTGTACTTTCGTACATAAATTTCGTTGCATATTTTAAATGAGTACACGAATATTTGTATTATTTTATTTTGACCATAAGGAATTGTACTTTTGGCCGAGCATTTGATTTTGTATTAATTGAATTAAACCAACATCATCAATTCGCTGTCCCACAAACAATCCTAACAGTGAAAACCTATGTTTAAAGGAGCTCTTATTAAAAGTTCTTGTCTCTTATTTAAAAAAACCTTATAAAATCTGGCAAGAAAGAATAGTGTATTAAAAAACACAATGAAAAAAGTGTTCAGAGGACATAAAAAGGGAGAATTTATTAATACACAGAGTGAAGGCATCAATTGGAGCTTGATATTTCATGAACAAACAAAATACAGTATAATAATAATAATCGATTCCTCAGAAACAATGAGAACGACTTATGAAGAAGCAACATGAGATAAAAGAGGCAAGCGTGAACTTAAGATCTCGAAGGGAAAGAATGAGGTCATTTAACAATGTTATTTTTTAATGACTTAGATTAGAGTAGATATTATTGCACTAAAACTTTCTGAAAACGGGTATAGCACCTAATATAAGATCTGTATAACTAGACTTTAGAAGTAGAGAAAAAAAACACAAATAAATATTTTTCTTGATGTCATCCACCTATATAACAACTAGATACAGAAAATATTTAAAAAATGTTTATATTTTAATGTTTTTTATGACGTAAGACAATCTAAAATGGCTGAAACCATTTTATATTAGAAATAGAAAAAAGGGAATCCTACATTAAATTTATAAGTCACAAAAAGTATCATACTTTTTTCTCACAAGGACGTTCCTGGGTATTTAATCTCATTTCTCTCTTATTGCATCCTTAAAAACATGGAATATTTTATGTCCTGTGTTTCATCAATTTAACGAATATATATTACGTCATGAGCTCTCATCAGTTTTTGGTTAAGCATTTTTATTTCCTTCTTTCATTAAAATTATACATCTAGTTATTATTTCAGTTGATGGTTAATTTAAATGGACAAAGAGAATATATTTCGTAAAAAACCGATAATTACTAGATTTTTATTTTTGATCTTCTTTTTCTCTAAATTAATTCAAGATATTGGACCCATTCATTACTCTTAATTTTTAAGCAAGTTGTAAATAAAACACATTTGTTAAATTATTATTATTATTATTGTCCACTCCTTTCCTTTGAGACCCTAAGTGTGAGCTAGTGAGTCAATCGAGATGGGCTGACTGCCCAATTTTATTTAGCCACGGTGAAGAGATCCCCGGCGGAGGGAAGGGTGCTAGGCCTCCGGTCACATCCGGGAGTTTTGTGAGATCAGGGAGTGAGGATATATGGGACTTGAGGTCGTTTTTGACGGCATTCACTTTATCGAGTTTGTCTCTATATTGCTCAAGGCGCTCTTCGGCCTGAGCCTCAAGGTCTCTTTGGGCGGAGAGGAAGTCGGCTATCATTTTACCGACTCGCTTTCGATCCCTCAGCTCCTGTTGCAGCCGCTCGTTGTAGCCACTTAGCAACTCTGTGGCCTGGGTGACCTGAAAAACAAAAAGGATAAGATGGTAATTAAAGTGTTTGACTACCGCAGGGGTGCGTCAATATTTTTCCCATTTGTCTTGTTCATAGATATATAACTATTTAGAATGCTTACCAAATACATTAAGAGGAGGGGGAAGAATTAGAGTTGATACGTTTTTAGTCAAGAGGATTAAAACATGATATTTCTTGTATTTTTTAATATGCCAAAAGTATTCAATTAACCAGGGTTGCTTTGTTGTAAAGAGTAAAAATAAGGACTACTTAACTTAATCGGTCGCTTAAAGGTCTGATAAGACTCTTCAAAAATTGTTTTATCCCCTTCATTTCCTTATTACTATGTCACCTGTTTAAGCTTCAGAATTTTCCTTCCTAGAAGCAATCTAAAGATTTATATTCATTTAAGAAATGTTTCAGGAGGACATCAAAATACTTATAAAAAACTTAGTTTTGATCCCACCCGTTGTCGCAAATTCTATCGTTCTTCCTTTTGTTATGGATTAAATAGGTCTCTAAGGGGCATTTAATTTATAACTATAACGTTAATTTATGTTTTTTTACACAATTTTACCCTTAAACGTTTATGTATAATTTACATTTCTATATAATTTATGAAAAAAATTGAGACTTTCCTTTCGAAGGGAAAAAAACTTAACAAATGGACACCGTAATCAAAAATAATTGTTGATGCATCCTGTTTACCTTGTGCATAAGCTTCTTTCCTTCCTCCGCCGACTGTAGATGGACAATTGTGAGACCTCGCTTACTTCAGGGGCAGTCGAGCTATTTTCTCCCTTATGACAGCATCGGATGAAGCCGAGTTTTCAAGGTCTTGAAGGGCCTTAAGAGCTCTTCGGGCTCCGGTGGATCTGCAACTGAGGTGGGTGGAGGACTGTCCAGAACAGCATCATCCTCTTCTTCGTCATCGTCAATATCTTTCCCCTCCGACAACACATCCCTGCCCCCGCGCTTTCTTCTTCTTCTTCTTCTACCTCCTTTCTTTTGGCCTTTTAAGAGGCGGAGTGCTTGCCTCTAGGCGAGAGACCTGAGGCTCCATGGCTTTGACACTCCAAATCCGTGATAGATGGCTCTGAACCCGGGCTCAAAGATGCTTCGCTCCTTCCAAATGAATGAGTCGCCCGATGCTCTTGAGGGTCTTGGGCTCCAGGGAGGCGTTCGCCAGGTGCTCCATGACACCTCTGAGCACACCTCCAAACTCCTTGGCGTACTCAGGATGCTTCTTTCTGGAGTTTTGAACGACGTCATTGGCTAGGTAGAGGAACGTGAGCTTGCGACTATTGCTCGTCTTCCCCATTTCACGAAGCCAGAGCTTCACAATGCTCTGCAAAGACAAATAATAAAATGTTACTCTTTTACTCCTTGCATAATATTCCAAACTTCTATAGAGCATGCAAACAAATTATATGCATTCAAAATAGAAGCAAATGTGTAAAGTAAGATACAAGAGTAAACATGATGGCTTTAATACAACCATTAGAGTTATAATACTCCTTAGTTGGTTGAGATCTCTTTTGGACGCTTTAGCTCTATTGTTGTTAACTCATAGAGTCCAAAAATCCTATGCTCAATTAAACAAAAACAGTAATATGAGTAGCAGGGGCGGAGTGGCCACCGGGAGTACCGGGACTATTCCCGGGGGCCGCTGGCCTCAAGAAACATAAGCGGCCGTTGACAGTCTCCAAATGGCATATTGGGGCCTGTATAAGGCGGCGAGGGCATAATTGTCCCGGTGGATAAATTCTTCCCACTTTGTTCCTGATGAGTAGTAGTGTTAACGAAATCAAACAAGATTAATAGTAAAAATGAACTAAGCAATTGAGAATTGGGATTCGTTTAGGACTCAAACTTAGAGACTCATCACTCATACGTAAGTATATCTATACTATAAACACATTGAAAGTATATTCCTAAAGAATATGGTGCTATATATTTTTTTAATTCGAACATTGCACCAGCAGTTCTGAGTTCAACTTATTTATTCCCAGACTGAGACCCCACTCACCTGATAATGCTTCCGATGATGAATGAGCCAGAGAGAGAGCTGCTGAATGCTCTGCTGGGAATTGTTCAGATCCGCCAGCTTTTTCTCCAAAGCGGCTTCCGAGAAACCCGACATTCCGTTGAGTTGAATGAGTTCAAAACAACCAAGGAAAACAATAATTAATAATATTTGTACTCTGACATCTTTTTAGTCACGTGATGGTAATCAAACATATCTTATATGACGTCATATACCACCCACGTTGAAGTAATGTTTCTCATGTTTAATTTATTTTCCTTCAATTTATAACCAAATTAATACTAGTTTAAGACGATCAATAGACTGCACTCAAATTATTTTTTGTTTGAAATGATATAAATAAATAAGTACTTCATGAAAAGTTTTTTAGACTCTTATCTGACATCATGAAATGTCACGTGATATAAATATCAAATATGTTGTTATGTCGTCATAAGCAATGTTTATTCCATATAATATGATTTATTTTAGCATTTTTGATCTACGACGCCGCTTCTTAAGTCATACATCTATTCCTGTTTCAGGATAATAAATAATTTAAAAACTGCTTAAATAATTTATATGGAAAGTCATATTTTAAGTTTTTTTCTTGTAATCCGGTGTATTACATACAATTAAAGAGTTATTGTTTCTATTGAATCATTGAGAAGACACACCAAGAGTCAAAGTAACAATAGAATGATCAGCATGTTGTTATATAATATATTAAAAACTTCTATCAAATTTGAATAAATTTTATATTATTAACAGTGACCAACAAGCTGTTTTTACTACAAGAGCAAGTTCATTTCAAGGGAAAACTAATTCTAATAATTTTATTTGGGAAATTTAAATCTTCAGAACTTTAATATGAATGAATCCATCCATGCAGCAATATATAAGTAAGACTAAGACATAGTAAGAAGTGTTGTATTTGTTAAAAAATCAATGTAAAATGTATATCCTCATAATTCATAGTTCATGAAAGGATATAAAGATTTTCTGAGGAATACAAATTTGAAATCCAAGATTGTAAACTTGCTTTCGTAAGCAATCATATTTTTGCAAACAAAATAAGTAATTACTGTAATGAAGTAGATATTGAAAAATCAAATTCTGAGTATAAAACAACATGTTGAAACAGCTAGAAACATTTTATCTATTTTTGATTAATTTTGTTCAATAGATTTATTTCGTAACAGGACTAGCACCCCCAGACCCAAGCACCCCCCGACAATCACCCCTGGACTAGCACCCCCCGTGTGCAATCACCCCCCGGACATTTACCCCCGTTAGTAATATTTATTTATCTCTTAAAGTCACTTATGAAGTTAACTATGTTTCCAGCTATTAACAAAGGTGACGTCACTGGTGAACACTTTCTTGATCTCCCTTTTCCGCTGCTTGCGAAGACTAATGGGGACTTAGTTTCTTTAAAAAATGCCGTTTTCGGGTGTGAAAAATGAATATAAAATTGAGAATAAAAATTTATATGTCAACTATTTGACTGGATGAGTTTTGATCATAGTCTTCGATTAGGACAAGTGGTTCCTTGATGAAATCTTAGAAAATAGCTTAGGACCTACATGAGATAAATAAGAATATCTTGAGTTGATAGGTTACAAACTGTATGATTGTCTAGTTGTACATAAATATCCATATATAAGGTCTAAGACACGAAATTTGCAAATTATGCACGTTTAATTTATACAGTTCCAATTCTAAAGGACTGGGACTGCATACTAATCAGTGACGTCATCTTTGTTAATAACTAGAAAACATAGTTAACTTCATAAGTGGACTTTAAGAGATAAGAAATATTACTAACGGGGGGTAATTGCACGGGGGGTTTGGTACAGGGTGATTGTCGGGGGGTGGCTAGTCCGGGGGGTGATTGTCTGGGGGGGGTGATTGCCTAGGACCCTCATAGGCTATGAGAAACAATCATTCTCATATTTTTGTCCTAAAATATACAGAGGGCAAGCGTATTTTGAGGAGTACTAGGCAGAGACTTGGGGACGAAAATTTGAGAAGCATTCTACTTATGTCTAATAAAGAGGCAAATGAAAAATGATCTGTGCAAACTTTATATTTTTCTATATGTACTAATTTTGATATAGTCGGATATTGTAAATAAAGAAATTGTTAAACAGGTGTGTCAATTGCTCATTTAAAAGGTATGTTTTATCGGTATATACTTAATTTATTTAATTTATTATTTAATTAATTTATTAATTTATTATTTAATTAATTTATTTTGGTGGGTGCTTTGGACTGCCATATAAAGATGAATACTTATAAGGTTTGAATGTATATACATTTAAATTTTTACTTAGAATTAGTATTACAGGGTAATTTTTTTGTTGATCGCAATTAAATTGATAGGATCGCTGATCGGAAAAATCCCTGATCGTTATATCGCTATATCGCAAAGAATTTCTGATCGCTATTTTTGATCGGATCACTATTTTTTCCTGATCGCTCACAAGCCTGACTATTTGTAATATGTAACTACAGTTATAGAAATACATTTTTGAATAAAGACTAGGTAAATAATAGACATTAACCTAAGTGTATGTGTTAATATCTTATTTTATAGATAGCGTAGCTACACATTGAGGATATATTATGTCCTCAGACATTCGAGACCTTGTTATACGTATACACTATAAAACTATGACGTCAGCTTAAGTAAATTTGTTATACTCGCTCGCTACAAACAATTTCTCTAATTTTTAATAGTAAACATAGAGGTTTAGAGAGCAAGTTCAACACGTGAGTCTCTTGGAAACAATCATTCTCGTGTTTGAGTAAGTTGTGTTTGGATCGGAGTCATGGGTAAAAAAGACGAATCTCTCCTCAATACCACGAATGGAAGTAGCGCGGAGCTCACAAAGGAGGTATACGAGGAGAAAATGAAGCATGTGAGCATCATTAGCAAGCCCATGGCGTCCCGGAAGCTCACAAAAAAGGTATGTATCATAACTTTGGACTTTATTATGAGAATTTTGGAGCTCATACCGATGTTGGGAGCATCAAAAATGGTAGTTGGACTGAATTACGGCTTAAACCGTTAGTGATGAATAAGTGCAAGGATAAAATCCTCAAACTTTGTGTATTATTACTATATATGCTTATATCATTTTTTTATTTATCAGTCAAACTTAATTCATGCATATTATTAATACATTAATTTAGTTAAGTTGAGAAATAGACAGGACAAATTTATAGCTACACTATTAATATATATATATATTAATATTTATAGAGTCAAAATATCATCAATGCAGTAAAGATTCGTTAATATCTACTAATCATAGAGTCAAACTTAGTTAATGTCTTATGTTCATACATTAAACCTAGTTAATCTCTTCTGTTAATACAGCCAAACTTAGTAAATTTATATTATTCATACATTAAAACTGATGGCTTAATGTATCATAAACAATAATAGGAATACATTTTAATAAGTTTGTTTCTTATTATCTAGATTACAGTATTTTTACTGTTAAACTAATCAAATTTCGACTGTTTTAAGCAATAATTATAGTGCATATTTTTAACAGAAATAATATATTTTCATCTACTAACGTCAATTTTTATTCAGAATTCATCCTCAAATATCCAAGGTTAGTATCTTATTAACACAGTGAAACATATATTTGGACTGTTTTAAAACAACTATTATAGTATAGATTTTTATTAATTAAATAATTATATTTTTATTTATGCATCTATAAAGGACTTTTTCTAGAAATTCCCACTCAAATAACCCAGTTTAATTCTTATTAACAGTCAAATTTAGTTCATGCTATGGTTGAACGAAAATTAATAATTAATATATATATTTTTTGCAAATATAGTATATTTATTTTCCTTTTATTTTCTAGATCTACAAATGCATCAAGAAAGGTATGAAGCAAAAGAATTACATCCGCAGTGGCCTCAAGAGTGTACAGCTCCACATCCGTAAGGGTGAAAGAGGTTTGCTCGTCTTTGCGGGGGACGTGACGCCCATCGATGTCATGTGTCATCTCCCTGCCGTAGCGGAGGACAAGGACATTCCCTACTGCTTTACGCCTTCTCGAGCGGACCTAGGCACTGCCATGGGCGTCAAGCGTGGAACCCTCACTCTACTCATCCGAGAGCATGAAGACTACCAGGAGCTCTTTGATGAAATCAAGGAAGAAATCCACACGCTTCCCATTCCAACCATATAAATCATGTATTTTTAATTCATGTAAATATATTAATGATGATATTGCCATTGATACCTGTTAGTTTCTCACTATTGTATCTATATTCCATATGTCGTATATGTTAAATGTACGTATCGTACAAATAAAACCATTCTTTATACACACTTTTTTTCTTTTTTTAACACTACAATTTGTAATACAATGATTTCATTATCCCCAACATTCAAAAATATATGTCAGCCAGAAAGGCTACTCAAAATATAAAAAGTCCACTTAGAGCAAACTGAGTATATCATGCTGGTATCAGTAATAATCGTGTTAATATATTATTATATACTCTTAATTCCCTAAAAAAGTGTTATATTAAATACTTGTAATTTCATTCTTGAGTTGATATCGTATATTTCTCCGATCATTTTAAGAGCAGGCGAAAATAAATGCACCTTATATAAATATGAAATACGAGACAATCATAACTCATTAAAACGCCTCATTCCTTAAGACTCCAAAGAGAGCTCTTTTTTGGCCTTCGAAAATCAATTTTTTAACCTCTAGCCCTGATTGATGTTTTCGATCAATATTAAATCAATAGATCTAGGAATGTATTAGGGAAATCTAAATAACTGGACAGGAAACATATCTGCGATAGAGACAATTTTTTCGGCAATTTTGGAGAATAAGGGTTGAGTTTGCGTAATAAATTTTAAAGTTCAAATTGCGAAAGCTATAACCGACAAAAATATGTTTGTTTATGATGTAAAGAAGAAGAGAGGAAAGGAATAATTAGCAATTATCAACGCTACGAAGGAAACTTTGTGGATCCCGGACGGGTGCTCACACAAACAACGTATTGCTATTGGAAAAATGCCAAGAGGAGGCTTAAGCCGATGGCTGGCTTTCATGATTCTATACTCATGATAGGCTACTTGGACGAATTTCTGTGGCGAGAGAGATGGGAGAAGAGCGTGAAGGAAGATGCCTTCAATAACATATTAAAACACAAATCGGAATTTTATAAATAACAATAAGTTTTAACATGCATATACATAATAATAAATATATACCCTTAATATTTGTTTCTTGGATTTGATATACTCGCATATTTGGCCGGTTACGGCGCCCATATGTTCGCCCTTCGGGTATGGGTAGGTTTGTGAGTGAAACAGACCTTAAAGAATATAAGAGAGGAGAGAGAAATAAAATGTTCTGTAAAAACATTCCGCATAAAAAGTTTGACTTTGTACAAAGAATATGTTTTAAGTGACATGAGATGCTTTTTTCGTTTTCTATTTCTCTAACTCCTCCTCCTCCTTTTCTTTTTCTTTTTTCCTCTCTTTACCTTGAAAAGTAGGTAGTTCAAATCAACAAGGTCTGAATTTTCCCCCCTTCATTTCTGGTCCCATCACTTTGCAAATAGTTTTATTAGGTCCGTCTTGACCCAAGGATTCCATAAGTACCTTCAAAGTTCAATTTGACAATAAATGTGGGAGGAGATAGCGTGCGGACATACAGACAGACAGAGATTGGTGAATTAATATATAGATTTCAACTGAATATAGTTATGAATTATTTGAGGGCAATCGAGAAGAGTTGGTTCTTTATCACTAGAGATGTACAGGGCCTATGGGATTCATTAAGGTTGTTTTCTGTGATAGTATAAACGCCCAAAGTAAACGACCTACATCATAAACTGCCGATAAATAGCACCCTTATATATATAAATATAGAAATCCTCTTTCTCTCGTCTTTTCTTGCTCTTATTTTTATGGTGATAGCTTTTGCAATTGAAACTTTATAATTCATCACGCAACCTCAACCCTCAGGTCGATATTCTTGAAGAGTGCCATTTTTTCACACCAGGGAAATGTTCATCGAACAACGTAAAGCACAGGCTTCTAAACGATATTGTATTAGCTCAGTGCGTAAGCATGTTCAAACTTCAATGCTGAGTCAGTATTCCTTGGCTAAGGGCGCAAGTTCGCCTCTTCCATAGAGGATTTGAATATTTATCAACTTCATTAAAAAGACTTCCGATGTTCGAATGAGTAATTTTAATGTTTATCCATATCCTCATAGATGGAACTCAATCCAACTATTAGAAGAAAAACACTCCTCTAAATCCTTCGCTTTACTCTCATATCGAATGAATTCGAACGTAATATTTTTTTTTATTTGTTCAATTTGAAACCCTTTTATCCGTTTCTTTTCCAGGTGTTATAGTTTCCCATTTAAGTATATCATTTTTGAATGTGTTTTATCCGGTTGACCCCTATACAAATATATTTTTTAGAGAACTTTTTCTATTCATCGAACAAAACGTATGTTTTATTTATTTTAATTTCAGCACCTAGAAAATGGGTAGCGTGCAGTCCATTGAGCGGCTCCAAGACATCCCTTTTCACTCTAAAGTCCCCTCTCTCAACACGGATAAAGGCGGATACGTCGTCACACAAATTCTAAGCATAGCCCACATTAAGTCCTCCACCTACTCGGACCTAAACTCATATTTTCGAGATGCAAACCCCGATCAACCCCGTCGTCGCTGCACCTGCGCTGACGTGGAGATTCGCCAAAGAACAGCCGTTCGAAACCGACTCTACCTCGTGAAGCGTCTCAAGGAAATGGGAGACTCCGTCAACCTCCTGGAAGGTCTTCTCACTGAGGCCTTCATTGACTACGAACTGAACCCCCATATGAAAGGCAAGAAGGGTCTTCAAGCCTACATTAAGTTCAGTGATAAGGACATGAATCGTTTCATCGACTATGGCATCCTCGCCTCCAATAAAGTGTCCAACAATTTAAAAATCTATTTAGCGGAAAAGGCGCGATGTGTGGCTAATCCGGGCTGCGACTTGAGCACGCTCAACGCCCTTCAAAGGGACTGCCATGCCACCCTGGATCAACTTGAAGACGTGGACACCAAGTTCCTTAAGCTCTGCGACATGATTGGCTTTTTCTTTAAGTTTTGCGAGCCCGTGGACAATAAACCAATTGAGGAAACCAGTCATTGGACTCCCATATTTGCCCGTTACTGGGGCACGCTCGTTCTCTTTCTCCTGCACTTGCTTCCCGGCTATGCGCTCTGTCGGATAAAGTCCTTTACAAAGCGTCCCCTTGAGGACTTGGGCGGCTACTACGTGGAGGAAGGACTCAAAAAGACCCGGTTGGAGCTAATTCAAAAGTGGGAAAAGTACAGGGAGTTCCTAGGAACCATTGCCACGGATCTTAAGGAGTCACGAGAGGTCGTGCTTCGACTCGCATCTAAGTACCTTGCTCGGAACTTCCGCGGGGAAGACGCCAAGAGGCCTCATTGCATCTTGGACCAGTTCATACTACTAGAAGACCAGCTGAAGGTCATGAAAAACTATTTTACGGACGTACTGGAGACAATAGATGGCCTACTTCTCTATGCACACACCTGCGTGAGCAGCCTTTGGTACAACCCCATTTTCGAGGTGTTTTATGGCAACATCTCCACCTTTTTTCCCTTCTGCATGCCAAACTTCTTCACAACGATTCTATCCCTCTACGGAGGGTACATAAGTAAACTTGACTTAGGCTCTGCTGACTGCCTTATATGCAAAAAGGAATGCAAGGGCCTCATTCGCTTTGCGTGTCAGGAGTGCCTTGCGGACGCCGTCTATGGGACATACTGCTCACCGGAATGCCGACGCAGAGACGAGGCGGATCATGCTAAAATATGCTCTGTTCGCCCTGAAGAAAGCCTACGTAAGTATAAAAGCCTCTTTGTACCCATGAAGGCCAAGCCCATGCGGCTCATGAACTGGCGAGACGAGGGCAAGGTCGATTTGAAGGACCCTCCTGAGACGGTCAAGAAGCAGGGAGGGACACCACTCATTAAACAGGAAGTGCCAAAGATCGTTGAAGCCGTCCCTAAGCCGAAGAATACACCACAGACGCAAGGAGGCTATCTTCAAAGGAAGACGCAAAGGATGCAAGAGAGGATGGCGAAGCGAAAGGATCGAAAGCATGGAGGAGGAGGGAGCTCTGAGACTAAGAAGGAAGTTCTCCCAACCAATCCCTGTCAGGAAGTAGAGAGACGACACCTTAAAATCCTTCAACAAAGGCCGGATCTTCGATAAACGTTGGATGGCTCTCGTTTTATTACAATTTCATGCGAAACTACATTGAAAAAGTCAAATGTAGAACAATCATTTTTAAACACTTATACGACATTTTAACCTGTTAAATTACTTATTACTTAATTATTAGGTTTCTCATTGGATTTTATTTGTTTATTATAATTATTATAAAAATGAAGGTTATTATTATTTACTCCGTGGCCGCGGCCTTTTGGGCGTCCTCATATTTCTTTATGAGGGCATCAACCTCTCCTGCAGGGAGGATTTTGATGCGGGTCTTTTCATCGTTTTCCCGACTGAGCGTAGCGATTTCGATTTTATCGGGTGTGAGCTTCGTCATGTCCAGGGTCTTCGTAAGGACCTTAATGGCGAGATCCAGGCACTCTCCCAGATTCATTTCGTTTTCCTTGTACTCCTGCTTCAGCTGGGAGACGGCGGCCGTGGAGTTGTTCCCGATGCAGGTCGCCTTCCATCCCCCGTAATTACCTAGAAAGATTAAGTAAGTAAGAAACATATTTTGTTAATGAGTAAGTAAGAAATTGATTGTTTTTTTTAGTCAAGTCATTCAAAATGAGGACTGAGTAAATACTGGAAGTCAGATAAGGCGTAGAGATGATAATTATCAAGTAAAAGAGAATAATGGTTCCAATTGGATCCAGTATAAAAAATGCTTAAGTAATTTGATACAAACTAGCATAATGTATTACTTTCAAATATAATGGGTCCAATTAACCCTGAAAATTAAGCACCTTTTTATTTAAACAATACTTATTGTCCAAAGCCCATAATGATCAAAAACATAAACATATGTGAAAATAGGGCATTTATTTAAAAAATTCACATCTCATTCCAAACTAATGCCTCAGATAGAATCGATTTGTTGGACCATTTACAATTTCTTCCCCCGAAACTGGTATTTTAAACTGCAAGGAACATTTGAATTTGTATTTAATTAATAACAAGGAAGACATTGAAAATCCTTTTTTTAAACAAGTTATTGTATATTTTTGTGATTGCCAGGAACTTTTGAACCAATGAATAGTCCGAAATTGTATAGCCAAAAAAAAATGATATCTCTAGTCAATTTATTGCAATGAATTCATCTATACAACATGCATTACATGGCACGGTGTTTTATAAAATACATTTTTAAATACCACAAATTTAATCAAATATTGACTTGCATTTTCTTCATTGAACAGTTTTGTGAAGTAAATTATTACTAAGTGAGTTATATATATATATATGAATATGACCTAGTCGCCAAAATTATTTTATCTAGTGTTCCTCAAGTGAAGACAGTAAGATTATAAACCACCAATCCATATAATAACAGGATACTCTACCGAGAAGAAAAATTTAGTCCATTTAAATATCTCTTAGATGACCAAGGCTGCCCCACTTGGTGACGAAACAATCAAGTAGCCTTGGGAAAGGGAAAAAGGAAATCCAGCAATAAATATCCAGTCATGCTTCCGTCATCCTTATGTTAATGAGTAATCTCTTAAAATGTTGACAAATGATAAGAGTGTCTCTTATAGTTCCAACCATTAATATATTTTGTCTATTTTTTTCTTCAAGAAATCATTGTTACTGTATTGAGTTTTTTTATATTGTTGTTTTTCTTCAAGGAAGCATATATTTTTTTTTCATACCAGAGGGATCTGACTGATAGAGTTGGTATCCAAAGTGCTCGTCCCATCCCATGTAGAGAATGGAGACTCCAAAGGGTCGCTTTCCTCCGAACTGAGTATAGAGTTGCTTCTTGTCACAAACTTCGGATACGAGTTGCTCGCAGGGGATTGGAGAGCCATAGACGTATTCGTAGCGCTTTCCAATGGCACGCATGTCGTGGGTTAGGACGTTGGCGTCCGACGTGATACCCGCAACGGAACATGCCATGTTTTCGTTTAAAGTGTAAATCTTCTCAGAGTGAAAGACCTGTGACAATATAGGACACAAATGAAATTATAGTCATGTTGTCCCTCGTTTGATGTACAGGGTGTTTGAGTAAAACATAGACTTTTCACCATGAGAATAACTATATTGAATACTTGAAAACCAATGGAGTAATAAAAAGAAGTGTTGTATTATATATTTTTTTTATTTTTTTGTCTCAGCATGCAGGAATATTTTTTTTGTATATACAAAATGTCTTATTTTTATGCATAACACATTCTAGCCAATATATTTTTCATACCACACGGATACTTCAATTCCCTTAAATCAAATAGACAAAAAATAATAATTCATCATAAATGTCGATATTCTTGTGACTACTATAGGCTGTAACAACCATTATTCAATGGATTGAAGTGATTCAAGCCATCAAGTAGTCCTTTTCAATCATAACAGCTCCGACCTAAGGCGAATGATCGCCTTTAAGTACCACTCAATCATTTCTTCTGTGCTACCAAGACTACTTGTCAATACAAGAAATTGAATTTGTCACACATTTTTTCGCATTTTAAAAACTGTTTGATTCCTTAACTTTATTTAAGGGATTTACTAGTCTGATCCGTTTCCCTATCGGAGTCCTCAGTAATGTAGACATTCATTAAATTAATTGAAAGTATTTCCTCTTGATTAGAAGAGTAGCTCTTGATTTGCAATGATGTTGAATAAATACAATATTGATACACAAAAGAGCGTTCACTCACTGAAACCATTCATTTTGACCCTTGATTGTTCTCTTGGAACGTACTTCATTTAATTATATCCATCATTTTCATCTCAAGCCTTTATTTGTCTTTGAAGAGGACTCAAGTCCTCAAACTTGAGGTCTTGTTCATCCAAAGAGCTCATGGTAGAAGCACTCCAAAGCGGATGACCCTCAACTCACATCATCCAGCAGTTTATTCGTGTTCTTCTTTTCGGCCGCAACGAGGATTCCATCCTTGGCCAAGATCCCCAGAACTGTTCCAGCATGTCCAATGGCCTCCATGGCATACTCCACCTGGAAGAGACGTCCCTCAGGGGAAAAGATTGTGGTTCGTGTATCGTAGCGTCGCGCCATGACGAGGGGATGATTCAAGGAAGGATTCCGGCAAAGAGGAGAGAAATTAGACTTCTTCAAAAAATAGTAATCAGAAGCTGAGAATGACCCTGCGATTTTTAATGCAAGTCCATGACGTCAGATAGGTTAGCGTCAACAAAGGAGGCTTTGCCTCTACCTATGCATATCCTTGACTTCTCGAGATGTATTTATTCCGTAGTTTCTATAGTAAATATCAAAAGGGAAATAGCATTGCTTAAGTCTCAAATGGAATGGAATTCTTCATGTAACATGATTAAAAAATAGGGTCCAAGAGAGTAAGGTTTAAATAACCCCATTGATTTCGTGATGATTCGTATATTTTACTAATAAAGAGAAAGAAGGAGTATTTATAAATCCGGACAGAGCCTGGCTTGCTTGAAAAACTCAAAAATTCCTTTTTTGCTTTTAGATATGACTTTTAAGCGGCTACAAGGACTTTGTCCCTCTACAATAATGACATAAGTATCTTTTTATAATAGGCTTTCCTAAGAATAATTTCATCTCGTCCGGAATTACGCTTTTTTCATATGATGTGACAAGTCGGTAAGTATTTGACGTCACATAGAGAAAGAGAGAGAGGGAGGCAAAGAAAGAGAGAGAGAGAGAGAGTTAGCGGATTCTTATTATGATTTTGATCATTTTCTGCTTATTCATCGAAGTCACTGGAGATAGTTAGACCGTCTTTTGGAGATGGGTAATCAGCAATCCGGCGGAGGCGGTGGCCTCGGGGGTGACAAGAAGGGCGAGAAGACTGAGCGCAAGAAGTACGAGCCCCCCGTTCCGACTCGTGTGGGCAAGAAGCGTAAGCGTGCTCGAGGTCCCGATGCCGCCAATAAGCTTCCCCAAGTGACCCCTCACACCAAGTGTCGCCTCAAACTCCTCAAGTTGGAGCGTATCAAGGACTATTTGCTCATGGAGGAGGAGTTCATTCGGAACCAGGAGGTTCTGAAGCCCCAAGAGGAGAAGAACGAGGAAGAGCGCTCCAAGGTGGACGACCTGCGTGGTAGCCCCATGTCCGTGGGATCCCTGGAGGAGATCATTGACGACAACCACGCCATCGTTTCCACCTCCGTGGGATCCGAGCACTACGTCTCCATCCTTTCCTTCGTGGACAAGGACCAGCTGGAGCCGGGTTGCTCCGTTCTGCTGAACCACCGCGTGCACGCCGTCGTGGGCGTCCTTGGAGACGACACGGACCCTATGGTCACCGTCATGAAGCTGGAAAAGGCCCCACAGGAGACCTACGCCGACATTGGTGGGCTGGACACGCAAATACAGGAGATCAAAGAGTCTGTGGAGCTCCCCTTGACTCACCCGGAGTACTACGAGGAAATGGGCATCAAGCCCCCCAAGGGCGTCATTCTCTACGGACCACCCGGGACGGGGAAGACGCTCCTGGCCAAGGCAGTCGCCAATCAGACCTCTGCCACCTTCCTTCGCGTCGTGGGCTCGGAGCTCATTCAAAAGTACTTGGGGGATGGCCCAAAGCTCGTCCGTGAGCTCTTTCGGGTCGCCGAGGAGCATTCTCCCTCCATTGTGTTCATTGATGAAATTGACGCCGTGGGAACGAAGCGCTATGACTCCAACTGTGGGGGTGAGCGGGAGATTCAGCGGACCATGCTGGAGCTACTCAATCAACTGGACGGATTCGACTCCCGGGGGGATGTGAAGGTCATCATGGCGACGAATCGAATCGAGTCCCTGGATCCTGCACTGATTCGACCTGGACGGATTGATAGGAAAATTGAATTTCCCATCCCTGATGAAAAGACAAAGAAACGTATCTTTGGGATTCATACGAGCAAGGTAGGCTCTCTAAGAATAGGCCTGGATTCTCTTTCATTTTCTTTATTCTTTTTGATTAGATGACCCTTGCGGACGATGTGCACGTTGAAGAATATATTTTGGCCAAGGATGATCTCTCTGGTGCTGATATCAAGGCCATCTGCACAGAAGCTGGTCTCATGGCGCTCAGGTAATATATTATTCAAATATTCCTTAAAAGTGTACATTTCATATAAAGTGAATGAATAACGACTGGGAAATTTATTTTTTATATTAATATAAATTTGTGAATTGTTCATTATAAAGTTGAATTTCCTTTGCTTTTGACCAGCGTTTTATCCACAGAGGTATAAAAACAGAGATATTATACCCTTCACTAAAGGAGTAACATTATGAGAATTCATCATCTTTTGATGGAGGCCCACCACAAACTCAGCAATGCTACTTTATAAATAAAAAAGTGTATGATTGTCGTTTCTTGTCTTATCATCCAGTGGCGCCTCGATAGAAAATCTCCAACACTTCTATGACGGCTCATAAGTCCTTAGTCTAGATTTTTGCATCATTTCATTATAATAACAACTATACCTTTATAACCTTGTCCCAAGTTGTACATCAGATCTGTTTGTTTTGGGCCTACTTCCTCGACAGCAGAGACAAACTCATATCTCTCCTAATAAATACATAATCCCTATAGTGATATCTTTATTAAATAAAATATTTGTTTATTTTGGGGCCTCCTTTCTTCACAACTGACCAAAGTGAATAATATCTCTTTGTTTTTATATCTCATAAAATATACATCTCATCCCCTTTGTGATTGAAGATTTCTTATTTATCATGGAATAATCATATTTTTATCTGACAGGGAGCGCCGCATGAAAGTCACGGATGAGGATTTTAAGAAATCCAAGGAAAACGTTTTGTATCGGAAGCAAGAGGGAACCCCAGAAGGTCTTTACCTATAAGCCGCCGACGCATCTTCCACACTTATCTTACTCGTCCTCATTTCTTATTAAAATATACTTGTATCAAATATTAATAATAAATAAACCTCTTACATCCACACAATGGCTCTTTCAAAGTAAATTGAGTAGCTTTTAAGTTATGTATGCCCGTAATTGGGGGTTCTTTGAAGATGCAGTGGATATTCGGAAATGAGACATAGCTTTATCAGAGTTTGTACTCAGTAAGATTATTATAATATATATATGTGTGTGTGTATATATATATATATATATATATATATAATGTGTTTGTGATGCGAATAGTATCTTATTTAGTTGTGATGTGATTAATTGTTTCACAAAGGATCCTGGCTTATAAAACTTGTCGAGTCACTTCTGAAATAAATATATAGAAATTGATGAGTTAATAAAAATGCTTCAAAATCAAGGTGGCTGGGACAGTACACAAGAATCTTTTAAAAACCATCAATAAACTAAGATAAATTAAAAAAATATGCCAGAAGATCCCAATGAATAATCAAGTACAGCTTTTCAGACGTTACTCTCGTGAATATTTAAACCTTAACAAAGCTTTAAATTGCACTTCAATAACTAAAAATGTGTCATATATTAGTGCCAATTTATTTGTGTTATAGTAGACCTTGATTGGTTTGATGTAACATATATATATAAAATATTTCTACATCTATGAGCGTATAATGGTTTCAAAATATGGTATTTGCTATTATTATAATACCTTTATATTAGCCATATTATCGAATGGATGCTTTTATCACATACTTTTTTTGTATTCTAGAACATGCATTATTGTTTTTTTACTTACTCATAATTCAATTGTGCTAAAGTGCGTTTCAAGACGATTGTTTCACTGACAAAGAATTTTAAACACGACATAACATTTAAATGAACTTCGTCTTTCTTTACAAATGTCATCCTTTAAAGATCTGATAGTAATGAATTATTACGTCATCAGGGTAAAACATAGATTGTTGGTAACACATAAGAAGTTACTATTCATTTTTAAAATGAAGCTATTCTAAGAATATACATATGTTTCAAAAAATTCTAAAGCAAATATACTTTCATTGATAATAATATACATTAGCGGAGTTATTGTATTTTTTTTATTTATATCGTAGCTATAGATTTGTAATGTCTGCTTAGAGATTAAATCTAATTACCCTAGTGACGTCAAGATTAGGCATTGATACTAGTCTGCGATAAATAAATCGGGATCAAAGACAAAAATGATTCTCAAAACCTTTCATTTATTAGGGGATTCGCTTCAATAAATAATTAGTCTGCCAATGCAATATGACAAATATTGCAACAAAAACATGGTCACAATAAATATCTCATTGAGTCAATTATTTCTCTTTTATAATATTTGTAATTTTCTATGGTAAATTGAGCGGAAAATTAAAAAATATATATCTAAGAGACTGTTTATTTTTTTCTGAAAATTCCCCTCAAACATGAAAGGTTTTGTTGATTTCATCGATCCCGATTTATTTATCCCAGTGCTAGTGTTGCACCTACAATATATTTCAATTACCTAATAGTTATACATCATTATTTAAGGAAAATAAGTATTATAAGCTCAAGTAATGAGTGATTATCGTTTTTTTATTCAATCAATACATACTTTATATATCCATTGTTTAATAAATTGTCCATTATAATGTTGATGGTTGCTAAGAAGATGAAGTTCGAATCAGGTATGAGCTCATAAAGAGAACCCGTTGTACCCATACTATGTTTTGTTTTTCTTTCTGTTTCTTTCTTTATTTATACACAGAGAAACAACACTCGTCGTTGTCGTTGAAGCAGAATTTGTTTTGGAAGCTTTGGCACTCTATGCTAAGAAGGAGGATCCAAGGGGACTAAAGGAGTCCTTGAATTTACATATACCCACAAAGCAAATCAACTGGGCGGCGGAAGGATGATGGGATCACCCGAGCTCACGGCTCAGCAGGCCTACGATAACTTTTGGCCAAAGGCAATGGAAGAAATTCATAACATGGAGATAACGGGCCTCAAACATCAGGAACTACCCCTTGCAAGGATCAAAAAGGTATGGAAGACGAAGGCGAGAAACTATGTTAGGAAAAGTCCATTGAGCAAAAGCTTGTATTCTGTAAACTCATATTTATTTGGTTTAAATTGCCGGGCTTATTTTTTTACATCCGTTAACTGTAGCTATTATTCATATTTACGTATATTACTATATGTTTGACTCTCAAGCAAACAAAATGATCCTTCTATAGCCTATTATACGTTCTTAAGTTTGATCATTAAGAAATTAACGTGCTTTGTACTTTAATTATATATATGTATACCGGCAGCTAGAACATAAAATTTGGATCACTATTACGGCTCTATGGATAATGCAATTGGAAAAGTTAAATTATAGTATGTGATTGCTTAAATTATTATTCAATATTTACCACAACGTTCATCTAAATTAACCACTAAGAGCTTAAGATTTGAATTAGCTACATGTAAAAAAAAAACCTATGTGCCTAATGTTGTTGTGAATAATGCTTCACAGCGGCCTAAAAACACCACTTGTATGACTCAGAAGGTTTTATTATAGAAATGAGAATATGAGCTAATGTTCTCATGGATTTTTACTCTGTATAGCTCGCATATATCAGGAAGCAGGTTGAGAAACAGTCTCATGTCGGGAGGGTTGAGCTTTACGAGCACAATAGAGAAAAAGGCAGCCTACTATCAAACAGACCTCTTAAAATAAGGAAATATCTTAATTTGTCATTTTAATACATGTTAATATCTTAAAAACATAGAAGTTTCAGCTATTATAAAATAGGGATTCTGACCACAGACTCCAAAATTTAGTTACCTCTATTTTTTTAAACAAAGGTCATAGTCACTTTTTTTTTTTTGCATAGAAGAGTTTCTAACCGTCATTATATTACATACAAAATTGGAAGAAAAAAAATTGAGAGGGACGCCTTCAAAAATATCCCTTTTTTAAATCAATTTCATATGGAATTTCCCAAACAGAAAAGAGATAAACTCACGCACCTTATATATGCTTTTGATTGTATTACTGATATAATAGTAATCTTTTTATTAATGATAGACTTTGACATATTTTTTTTGTTGATATGATATTTTCCCCCAGAATTATTTCTTATCTTAAACTGTAATGTTTATTAATGTATTTTTAATAAGGACATGTTTTGGTGTTTTATATGCATATTTTTAATTTTTAAATTTAATATGAAATGAGGAGTTGATATAAAAGATATAGCTAATGAACAAATGATAATTATATGTATACGTTACAGTCACGTATTTTGTGCGATAAAGTACATAATTGCTTCCTGTTTTTTTATATTCCAAAGTCATGTGCATAATTATTATAAGCCTCAAGTACCATCTAGAACAATGTAACTGCTCTTCAAAATAGTATGATGAAATATAATAACATAAAAAGTGTATATATATTTTATATCATAGATCATGAAGCTGGACGATGATGTCAAGATGATTTCAGCAGAGGCTCCCGTTCTTTTCGCCAAGGCAGCCGAGATGTTCATACATGAGCTCACCATGCGAGCATGGATTCACACGGAGGACAACAAGCGACGAACGCTTCAGAGAAACGATATTGCAATGGCCATTACCAAGTAGTATGATAACACTGAATTATTTCATTATTATTATTATTGATATCTAAGGTATTTTTATATGTGTTGTGTACTATTGGGATCCGTGAAAACTCTACAAGTCACATTGATAACAAGAAATGTCAGAAAAAAGTTAATAAGCCTACGTTGCGAAATTATTCGACTTGCAAGAGCAATATTGAAGGATCCATATTGGGGATATGAATAGTTTCTGAATGATCCTTATGTTACGATGTTATTGTGTTTTTTATTTATAGATATGATCAGTTCGACTTCCTCATTGACATCGTTCCTCGTGAGGAAGTCAAGCCCGTGTCTAGTTCCAAGCGTGAGGACAGCAACTCAGTCCGTGTGGCTCAAGACCAAGTCTCTTACTACCTCCACCTCACTCAGGAACAACAGCAACAGCAGGCCCGGGAGGCCGTTACCTCCGGTGGCCGGGGCAATGCTGCTGCCTCCTCAAACTCCGGTGGAGGAGCAAATTCCAACAGCAACACCGTGGTCTCCACCAACAACTCCAATGCCGCCGGCAACCCCGCCCAAGTGATCCAACTCCATCCCACGCAAATGGTTAGTACGCCCATTCCACCACCAGGAAGCATTCAAATCGTCCAGCAGATTGTGGGACCCAACGGTGAAATTCAGCAGATACCCATTCAGCTCACGAGCCAACAGCTGGGACTCATTCGTGCACAAATGACGGGACCCTCTCAGACCCCTCTTGTCATTCAAACGGCACCCATTCAGCCCGCAGCACTCCAATCTGCGACCCCCGTTGTATCCGCATCCGCCGCACCCCAAACCATTCAAATCAGCAATACTGGAGGAGTACAACAGGTCTATACCATCTCACAGGAGTGAAGGCGACCAAAAATATTTTAGTGGTCCAAGGGAAGCAGAGAGAATAGAGAGAAACAAAATGAACGTTTTTATTATTCACTGTCACAAAGAAAAAGAAAATTGGTGGGGAAGGAGTCGCTGCCTCTCCTATTCCTTTTGTCAACTGCAAGTTAATTCTTTGTTTTAGGTATAGAAAGGAAAAAATATATATACTTGCTGTAATAGCCACGTAATGTTTTCATCTGGAATCAAACTAGAAAGATATATAATCCATATAACTTTAGAATGGTGAAGCAATGTATGGTAGTGCTGAAATTCGATGTATTTGTGGGATGTAAGACAGCGACAGAAAGAATTAAAGAAAAAGATACACAATATAATATTTTTCCTCATGAAATACGAAATGCTATGACCGCTCTCATAAGTTCGTTCTGACGCTGTCTTCCTCCAACAATGGAGAGCTCACAAATACTCCGATACTCTGCGCTAACTCTTCGGAACTCTATATTTTCTATGGTATGACAGTTTTTGTCTTCCTGTTGATACTCTAAATTCTCTCTGGTTACAGCAACAAAAAAAGACATAAAAGTCGAGATAATAGACAATGGATGAAGAAACGCAGGCATATATCTGTTTAAAGAAACTAAAAAACAAAATTATGAATGTCTTATCAATAAAGTCAATTGAATACCATCAATGAATCATAATAATAAATATTTTATAAATAATATAGATGACATTGTTTCTTCTGTACCTTGACTCCTTATAGAAAATCTCTGTTCTTACGACCTCCAGGCATTCCCATGAAACCCAAACAAATGAGCATGGCAAAAGAAGAAAATTTAAAGCCGTCTCACAAAGTTAGATTTGTTATGTTCAATATATACAAGGATATTACTATTTCGAAAACTTTATAACTGTGTCACAGCAAAACATGGATTCGGTTGAAAAATTATAAATCTTCTGAACCCATTTCTTCCACTGACCTTCCAACACTTGTTTGAATGAGTTTCCAAATTTACTTTTTCTCCTATGTATCTACTACCAGTTGACCCAAGGTATGCTATAGACTGGGATAGTCATGCTTTTACCCTTTCTACATTAGGAGAACCCAAACCCTCCTTGATTACATCTATTCAAACCTCACTCTTTTCTTAGAAGAGACTCAAATACATGATGAGATTCTGGTTCTTCAAGGCTTTTAAAATTGAAAATGCTTTTTTTTGTATGCGGCCCATAGAAAGCCTAACGCAGTGGTCATTTCAGGCTAAATCAATCATGTTACATCATGAAACTTTGAAACAAAATGTAATTTGATATCATAGTTGTACATTATAATTCGGGTGTATTTCCATTTATTGAGAAACTGAAAAGAAAAAAGACATATAATATGATACAATATGAAATATAATCATGTCATACTTTCCTTTAGCGTCCCTTCCCACCATCAAAACAATCTCCTTCTTTCCACTTCCAAAGGATCAACTTGTACTTTTCAAGTAACCGGTTTTTTATAAAAAAATATTTTTGTGTCTTTCTACGATCTGGAATGGTTGGAGTACGTAAGGAATTTAATGATATGACGCCACTATACGGATTACGTCACTTATTTATTTTCTATTTCTAAATGAATGCTAATAGATCAGAATTACAAAAGTAATGCTACGCTTCTCATAAAATATTATATTAATATAGAAGAATTAGTCAATATCTACTATTTATATAACTGGATATAGCAAATACATTTCATTTAAGGAAGAAAAAAAATCAGTTTCTTGAACAAAATTTCTAGTTCATTGAGTAATGCCGAAGTGCAAGTAATACGGCGGTCAATCGGTGCTCTACTCAAAACATATTTTCCTATAGTAATGGCTACTAAATACACTACATTTTTTTTTCAACCAATTGATTTTTTTATCATATGAATAATGTTACTTGCTGTATCTGGTCATATCGAATATAGAGTGCCAAAGTCACGACTGGTATTGCTGAAATTCGGGGTATTTGCGGGCTCCTTCCCATTGTTGGGGGGAAAGACAGGGATATAAAGAAGGAAAGAGAGAGTGAGACTTCATAGTTTTCATTTTGAAATGAATAACCTGCAAATATTCAGTGCTACCAGTTGTAATTTCTGATATCTATATTCTCTAGGCTGTCAATGGTCCAATATTAAAAAATATTATTTTCTCATCGGTTTTTAAAACTTGAAACTCATTTATTTGAATGTTTTCGAAGAATAGCGTGAAGTTTGAAAGGGTCTTATGTGACATATATCATTTCTGTTCTTGTGATGCACTAGATTTCCTTTTGCCAGAACCTCCTAGACATGTATTTACCCCCTTCTTCCTCCTTTAAAGACACCCTCACCTTAATATATATATATCTATTGGGCATTTGACCTCTTAAATGAGCAATTTTATACTCCCTATGCATTAAATAATAATTATAGTTTTCTCCACATTTCCTAACTCATATTTTTATATAAATATATACAAGTAATATATCGATGAATGTGTATTCTATTATTTGGTTTTAGTTATACACAAACGGGGATTGTTGTTCATATATATTAATGCTCCATATCAGGCTCGTGATGAACGGAAGGCCTAAAATAATTTAAACGCTGTACAGAAGGCCAAGAAAAAGCCCTGGCGTTCATTCTTTAATATAGTGTAATAAGTACGGAGATGACATTTAAGCTTAATGGATAGGATTTTGTAAGTATTAATTCGTTTGAAACGATAAACAATTCATAAATAATAATCTCATAAATGCATTATACATCGTTTGAGCCCTTTGATCCTAGTGACTCCAGGATATTATTCAGACAGCAATTTCTTTTAAGAATGGCACTTCTTTGACACACAATTATTTTGATCATTACTTTAGCAAATGTTATGGAACCCCCAACAATTGGACCTCTAGTTCCGCCTATTACAAATGTGACATATTGGAGTTGGCCACCGGGCCCCCCCCCCCCCAAACAACTGTAGGGCCTCCCCAACAGCCTGGGCTGCTGCCGTGCCTGCCCCCCCCCCCCGGACATAATATTAAGGCTACAAATTCCCCACCAATGGGCCCTCGAATTCAGCTGAACACAAACATAAATCATTCCGTATTTATTTAGTCTATTGTGAATTCAGTTATTTTATAAGTGAGTGATCTGTAGTCACAAGCATTGTTGATTCCCTATTTCTTGAGGGGTCTTTTGTCCTTCTCAATTGGGGCATTTTGGTATGTTTTCAGACAAAAAAAAAGTCTTAATGTTTAGCTTACCTATGAGCTCTTTTTAACGGCCGTCTGTACGACACAATATATCAGACAAAATTTTCCCATAATCCTGGCATCTCCAGACAAAATTATCTGTTTCTTGAATATATTATATTTGTAGAAAGCATTGTTGCACTTTATTGATTTATTTGTATTTCAGTTTTGATTTGGAAAAGTAAAGGATAAATATGATATCCATATGATGGGATTATAAAAAAATGGAAATCTGCTGAGTTAACACTAGAAAAGTTTTACTGAAAGGACAGGCAACTCAAATAGAATATATTATAGAATAGTATTTGACTATTTACATGTCTTCATAAAGGCAAAGATATGTAAAAACAAATACTGATTCCAATTGTTAGTTAGTTTTTTTTGTTCCCCTTGAGGTTTCCTGAATTGTATATCTACGGTAAAAATTGGTATTATAGCACAATAATTCGACAGGAATCCAGGTAATGGGGGTAGAAAGGAAGACTTCCCCCTATAAAGCTACACTTGTGGGGTATCCGGGATTCGAACCAGCGCGCTAGAGGCTCATAGTAATTATACCCGAGCTATTCACTTGACTACACATACAATATTAAATTCATTTTTGGCACATGCTCCCCCTGATGACCAGAAGAAATGACCCAACATAGAAAAGGAAACTCATGATAAAATGGCCCAAATACATGAGTAGGCAAGTATTTGAGTGGAATCAAGTACTGTACAGATACTATTTCTAATATATTATTCTATTTTTAGAATAAATTGGTAAATAGAGGAGAAATAGAAATTGTAGATAAATGATTTCTTTTTATTATTGGACGAGAAAACCAAAACATATTTGGTTCATTTTTCCATACATGATAATTATCCTTTTCTATCTTGGGTCATTTATTCCTGGTTCATTTTTTTCATGGGTCATTTCTTCCTAATATCGGGACCCTTGAGCTCCGCCAGCTACATTAATAGAGTTTTGGGGGTTAAAACCTTGTCTGAACGATGGGATGTAAGAGTTCCAAATCTTGTGTTGTTGGGTCATTGGGTCACACCAATTATAATAACGGGGATGTCGGGGTTTCAAACTTTACGCCTACATTTCCGTAGATATCGCCCGATTATGAACCCCTATATCTCGTTATAGTAGCTATTGGGATCCCATGACTCATAAAAGGAGGATTTGGAATCCCTATACCCCATCATTGAAATTGGTGGGACCCAATTGCTAATCGGCAAAAATATTCGAAATGCAGGGATTGGAGAAACAAAACGACAAGTTTAAATTCCTACTGCCCCATCATTGTAAGCAGCGGGACCCAAAGACCTACTGGTGGGTAATTTTGAAACTCAATAACCCCTTATTGTAACTGGCGAGACACAATGCCTCATAATTGGAGGTTTTGAATACCCAAATCTCCGTTGTTGAGATTGGTGGGGCCCAATGGCCATCGGAGAAGTAAATTAACCTTTATACCCCTAAAGGGCGGCGGTGAGTTATACCTTTCCCTTCAAATGTGTAAAAGATTTTGGCGTTCCGAAACAACCTTGGAAGATAATAAAAAGGTTAAAAATGAACGCTAAATTTAACGCACCAAAAAAACGGTTGAAAGCTGAACGGAATGCCAAACATGTTTTAATGGATTCCAGTCTTGAGACCCATTGCCATTTATCCAATTTTAGGTCCATCAGATTACTCAGGAGGGAAAATCATCATTTTTTGAGTACTATTCCTCCTTTTAAGAGTTTGTGCTTTCGGTTCTTCCAGTGAAGTGCATGCTTTTTTTTGCATCCCGTTCATTAAAATACAAACTTAGGTATAATACTCAGAGGTCGGTTTTCGAACATTAATGAATCGCAAATGTATAGCTACGCTACTAATAAAATAGGACATTAATACAATAAAACCTAGTTAATGTCTTATATTATAAAAGCAGTTCGCACTATGAAACACCCTTATAGATATGTATTTCATCCACAAGAATAAAATAGTTTTTTCTCCAATCCATTTACGAAATATTTTATTTGGAACTCCTCCAATAATATTAATTAAGGTAATCTCTCAATCTCAAGGAAAAAATTAATGTTTATTGTAAGTAATCATATCTGACGAAAAACAAAGAAAATCGAGTTACCTCAAAAGAACAACTTTTGAAGTGAGTTTGCTAAAACTATCATAAAGCCATCCTTTTATATGCTTAAGAAAAATATGGGATAAGTTGATGCAGTAGTTTAACTAAGGCTCTAAAGTAATCATAGATAATATGAAAGTCAATAAATTAGGTTTGTATTATGTAGGATAAATTTCGGTTTTCGTAAAGGTTATTTTTAAGGAATTTAAATATGTTGTTCCTGAATCCAAGTTCATACTCCTATGATTCATAAAAAACTTTGGCTAGTCTAAGATGTGATTATTTAATAAAATTGAACTAACGAGCCCGGAATATTATCGCCAAAAAATACAAGTGATCCATGATAGAAAAATCTTTGCAAAACGATGATATTAAGTCCCCTTGCGAATTGTTTTTCATTTTGGATCGGTAAAAAAATTCCTTTCTAATTAAACATCTCCCTTGCAAAATAAATCAGAAGTGATATTTGTCTTATATATAGAAGAACATATCGTGGTTTATTTCATAAAACGAAAAAATATATTTAGCCCTATTATATTTGAAGAAATATACATCAAAACTAATTTTATAACCAACCAAAAAAAAAATACCCGAAGTAGCTCAACGCATTTTACCCAAGGCAAGAAATATTGCAGGACATTCTTGCCTCTATCCAACCTTAACTCATGATGGAAAAGGATTTTGGATTGCAGCAAATTATTATTTTGGTAAGACAAAGGTAGATAGAGATGAATGTCAAAACGTATTACAAAGCGTAGCATTGTGAGTAGCGATCCAGTAAAGAATTAGTTTTCTGTTGTATTATAGTTTAAAAAAATACATGTTCGTCTCAATAAACATCTGATCGAGAGATATCCTTTAGTTATATTTGCCATTCACCATTTTAAATCATGTAGAGAAGAAAGACATATTTTAAAAAAAATCCCCTCAATACATAATAGGTTCTTGCAGTTTTAAATGATTTATTTATCCAAACACAATCTGAGTGATTCCGGCCGTAGCCTAAAGGAAGATAACGTAAGATGCTCCGAGTAACACATTTAATAAGATATTGAATCATTCTCTGTATAGTTTCAACCGGTTTTACTTATATTTTGACAAATCCTTTGACGAAGGACGGAAACTGCCATTAGTACATGAATAGATACAAAAAAAAAAACCTCCAAACATATGAAATAGTTTTCAAGCCAATTCATCGGTTTCACACGAGGTTGAGAACCACCCTAGCTGTGTGTTCAATCAGTCTCCACAGTCATTTTTCTAAGACATCTACCCAAGCGTTACAGAAAATACCACAACTAATTTTAATACAAAACATTATTATTCAGAATGAAATACGTAAGATATATAAAAATATACAATAAAAAAATATATATCAGGAATACTAATAAATACTTCTAAGCCGTGTGAAGTATAGATTTTTTCTTCTATGAATGGTTCATATAAATATATAGATAGATGGGCAATGAAATTCATTATTATTATTATTTAAAATAATTAAATGTAAATTAAAAAGATATATAAAGGAGGAGGAGGAGGGTTTTCTCGGGGAATGAATAATAAAATTGATATCTAAATAAATAAAAGGAAAGGAGATCGAAGGAGAAGGGGGGATTATTGGTATATCCGTTGCTGCCTCAGGAGGATGAGGAGGATGTCGATGCAGTTGATGCAGATGGTGTCTGTTGATTCTCCTCTCTGAGTGGAAGGCAGGGGAAGTCAAGCTCGCTTTCAAGTCCCTCGTACATGTTGAGGTCGGGTTCTGGCGTGAGGGTTTTGTCCTCCTCAGACAAGGGTGCCTGGAGGTTGTTTGAGGAGGATGCGAGTGAGAGTGTGGAGGAGGTGCGAGAGGAGTTGGAGGAGCTCCAGGCCTGGTCCTTTCTCTTTCGCTTCCCGAGTCGACCCATGGGTCTCGCCTCAAGGGGCGTCTCATTCTCCGTGTCGAAGGCGTGAAGCTTCTTCTTCCAGGCCTTGACGAGCCCGTCCCACTGACGACGGGAGGTACTTAAGGCTCTTCTTGGGGTGATGGGGTGGTGCGTGCGGCGAAGGCCAGGAGGGACCTTGTTCACATAGGCGTCATAGGAGAGCGTGTTCTTCCCATAGTCGATCTGCTTCTCACGACGCTCCAGGACACCTGATCCGTCTCACGCTCCGGAGGACCCCGACGAGGGGCCTGAGCATCACCAGACTCCATAGGCTCAACTTGCTGCAACTCATCTTTGATTTGGTTGATGAAGTCAATCTCCTCCACTTACTACTCCCGGGCAAAGACTCCTCAATAATAGGGGGTCTTTCAAAAGAATTGAAAAACCCGCCAATTCCTTCCCCCCGCATACATTAAGCACGCGGGAACAAAAAAGCGTGCCCGCATATTTAAATACCTTCCCTTCCCTCCCCCCTCCTTTTTATTCTGATATTCAGACGGGCACGCATTTAAATAACAAAAGACGAATTGAGATATTTGTGGAAGATTATTTTATTTTCTCGCTCAAGGTATAAAAGATTACAGGGATCTCCTAGAAGGACTTCTAGGAGGAGGATGATACTAAGAAACCACAGGATTTACCCGGTCGGGGGCCTCGATGGGCTCGCATAAGAGTACGGGATTCACAATATAAAAGAATAATACTAATGAAAATATAAAGTACAGGGGTATTAAAAAGGAAACAAAGAGAGCGAGAGTAGAGAGATCTTTGTCTTCAGCCTCCAAATCCGTAGAGGGTCCTTCCTTGACGTTTAAGGGCGTAGACAACGTCCATGGCAGTGACGGTCTTCCTCTTGGCGTGCTCAGTGTAGGTGACGGCGTCACGGATGACGTTCTCTAGGAAGACCTTGAGCACACCTCGGGTCTCCTCATAGATGAGCCCAGAGATACGCTTGACCCCTCCACGGCGAGCAAGGCGACGAATGGCGGGCTTGGTAATACCCTGGATGTTGTCACGAAGGACCTTTCGATGACGCTGGCGCCTCCCTTTCCGAGTCCCTTGCCTCCTTTACCACGTCCAGTCATGTCGAATCCGAAGTTCTTCTTTTATTAAGTCCACAAAAAGTCTTACCTTTCGGTTGGTATAGAAATGAGTACTGAAAACAATTCTTGGCTGGTGGGCCGCTCTTATAGAGGAGGAGAACCAATCAACTAGGAGGAAGGCGACTCCTCTCTTCCCTATGAACCAATCAAAAGCCCTTCATTTCTTTCTCTTTCTAGTTCTCTTTCTCTCTCTCTTCCTCCTTTCTTATTGGATTTGAGAAAATAGGAATATTATTAAGTTTGAGAAGGTGAATTCATTTGTATTAGCCGGTATGACAATGTACTTAAGGACTACGGCGCAAAGGAAGATGTTGGTCACTTGATTATACTTTTGAGAATCTGTTTTTCATGAGATCTTGCATGCGTCAGGAATGATAGATATGAATCTATCCGTCTTAGAAGCATATTTTATACAATTTATGTACATAATCACAGAATAATCCTTTGATCGCAATGAAGAATGCCCGAGAATGGTCTTTTTGATGTTGATATCTTTTATTATACAAATAATAGAGGTCCTTAGTCATCATAGATGGACATAAGATATATATCGACATATTAACAGCTGTATTACACATCAAGGTAAATATAAAAATATATATTATTCTCCTTCATCCACGAATTCTTCAATCTTTATTTTATATTTTTTGTCCATAGATTTTCTACGCACTTATTTCACGATTCCGAGTTGGTGATTAATAGATATACAATAAAAAGTTCGAATATGACTTTGTCTATCACTACTCATTCAACAGCTGCATTGTTTATTTTGGCCTTTCATTGTTTTGTAACTCATTTAAAAGTGATGATTATTATTATTATTTTGAGAGTCTAACGGCATGTCTCTTGCTGATGAAGAAACTCTTTCAGCCTTAAAGCAACAGCTCCGCATCTCTTCCGACTCGAATCCCAGCTTTCGCCTCCCCACAAGCTCATCTTCACTTACAATCCAAGGCAAGCCCACCCAGGTCATCCTGACAACCTTTTCAAACCGGAGTCTCGTTATCTTAACTCAAACGGGTAAACCGGGCCCTCTCATCCAAGTAGAGCGGAAGGGCTCCGTGGTGGAAGTCCGGTTCCTTCTTGGACAGGACTCGGAAGAGCTCCAACTGATTGGTCGAGCCCTGGGTGAGGAATTGAGTGTGCTAAGTGAGAAACCAGGGATATTTGCCATTGGATTGATTCGCCCAATTACAAAGGAAGGGATTTCGGAGCTTATTGCTGGATTGAAACCCATTCTTAAGCAATAATTTAAATATCAATAATATCATCAAATTAAAATATAGAGATACTTACTCTTGGATCCTCCATTCTCTACAGACGGGATTTCGTAACTTCTTGCTGGACCTCTCCTTACTAATAATTAAATTGATCATAAATTCAAGAGCTCTCAAATTAAATTGGTTTTTTTCAATTGATATTTTGCTATAATGGTCCGCTTCGGACAGATCGTTCTCGGACCTCCTGGCTCAGGGAAGACGACCTATGTGGCTTCCATGTCAGAGTTTCTTCGCTCCCTTGGGAGGAAAGTCTCCGTTATCAACTTAGACCCAGCCAATGAGTCCATCGGAGGATCATCCAAGACGCCTGACGTGGACATCAGCGACCTCATACAAGTCAATGACGTCATGTCTTCCCTCTCCCTTGGACCAAATGGCGCCCTCATCTACGCCATGGAGTTCCTCGAGTCTAATGAATCCTGGCTCAACTCTGCTCTTAACTCACTGGACCACGACACTTACATCCTCATTGACTGCCCAGGGCAAGTAGAGCTCTTTACACATCACACCTCCCTCAAAAACATCATTCAGCGCCTTGGACACAATCTCCGCCTGGCAGCAGTGCACCTCGTGGATGCCCATTACTGCAGTGACCCAGGGAAATATATCTCCGTCCTTTTAGCCTCCCTGAGCACAATGCTCAACATGGAGCTTCCCCACGTCAACGTTCTGAGCAAGGTAGACCTTGTGGAAAAGTATGGAAAGCTTCGCTTTAACATGGAGTACTACACTGAGGTCCTGGATCTTGATTACCTCTTGGACTCCATGGATGAGGATCCTTTCTTAAAAAGATATAAAAAGTTAAACAAGGCCATAACGGACATTGTGGGGAGCTATGGACTGGTTCACTTTCTTCCACTGAGCGTTCAGAGCAAGGAAGCCATGCTGGGTGTGATGAGTGCTGTGGACAAGGCCAATGGATACTGCTTTGGCTCTCAGGAAGAGAGAAGCCTTCGTTCATTCATGTCTACGGCCATGGGCGGGAGTGACTTTGAGTATAGTCGCTCAGGGATCATTGGAGAGAAATACTGCTCCTCAAGAGATGAACCTCAGATTAAAAAGGAAAAGCTAGGAAACGATTTGGATGATATAGTTGAGAAAGACCGGAGTTTCAAGTGTGATTTCTATATTACTCATCAATGATATTATTATTATTATTTAAAATAAAAACTAAATTGTCATAATACACGAATAGATTTGCGTAGGTAAGTCATTTTAGTCGGTCATCATTTTTTCCTCTTCTTCGCCGGAGGCCTTGGTCTTTTGAAGGGCCTTGATAAAGTCCTCCATGCTACCTTGGGAAGCGGCTTCTACGGCCTCATCCCCGAGGTTAAATTCTCGGACGAGAGGAGCAAGTTGTCCGGATTGAAGTGCGGTAGAAAAGACGCTCAGGGCTTGCTGGAACTGGGGAGATTGGACCGTTCCTAAGGAATGAGCAAAGAATAAGCTTTGTGTGTATTATGTGAGGACAAAAATAAAACGACAACTTTTTTTTCTTAATTACAAGACACTTTTTAATAATCGAAAAATAATATATTTCACTCTCTAAACTCTTGATTGTAAACTTTTCTGACAAAAAAGGTCATTTTTGATATGAAAGCCTCTACAATGAAACATAGTTAGTATATTTGAAGACTAAGGGGTAATTTTTTAAAATATAAAGATAGCACTTTTTTTGTTCAATAACATGATGCGTTAATAATGAACAAAGTTTGCATAATAAAGTAGATCATGATTATGAAAAGGAGGATAGTAATATTGTCCTTAAAAATCCTTTAAGAAAACACTTTCTTAAATGCCTTCAATGGTATATACGAATAAGAGCTTCTTCATATTCAAATGAATCAAATCAAGCAACACTGTATGAAAGTATTTTTTATATCTGACGATGAATATATGAGGTATAAAGAGAGGAAATTGCAACTACAAAAATAAATAGAGGGGCATTTCAAGCTCTTTAATTCAAATCTATGCGACTCCAAATAGCAATGACAACTAACTGGAGTAATTAGCTATAAAATGTGGGAGAAACTCGGGATGGAGAGTCGAATAAACCTATATAAGGTTATCTCCCATCGACCACTACCCTTTTTCTTACCCTTGATCTCCTTTGCCGGGCTTGAGGATGATGATGATGCAGCCTTCTTGCTTTCATCTTCTTTTCTCCAGCCTCAGTATCCTTGGGGAGGAGTTCCTTCATTTTATCGACAAAGTCCTTGTTCTCGAGTAAGGGTTGAAGGACTTCGGCGTTGATGGATGAGGAGAGGTCCACAGGGGGTTCCTTGGCAGCGGCGGAGGAGGAGGAGGCAGAGCCTTCTGGAACTGTTATATTAATAGAGGGTTAGTTAACTCTTGCTCAAGATATATAATATTTATTAGTATAAAAAGTCATTCTTCCGATGATGAAGTAAAATGTTTGAAACATATTTTTGAGGGTTACTACAAAAATTAAATCCAGAGTTTATTATTTAAAAAACATTCAGTTAGCAGCCTTCTAAAACTCAAAGGAGGAACACCATTGAAATAAACATTTGATGTGGTTGTTGTACTATTTGTCAAGAAAGGAATTTATTTGAAATATATATGATCATATTTATGTTAAAAATATTTAAAACACAAAACAGTACTATTAAAATTGCGAGCAATGTGTTTTAAACTCCAATATGCCATATGTATAACCGGTCCCTTGGCGGTGGTTTATAAAGCCTATTAAGCCATAATTGTAAGCGGTGGAGCCCGAAAGTCTATTGTCTGAGAACCGGAAACCCCCTATGTCCTAAAATGTGATAATTGGAACCCAAAGGCCAAATATACATACACTTAGTTCATGTCTACTGTCAATCTACAAGGAGGTCACTTCTTGCGTTGCTGAGCTCTCTTAGGAATTACCTTTGATGAGCTCCATTCATTTCCGGATGTGACGGAGGGCGAAGCAGAGGATGCCGTCTTGGTCGTTCCGGCCACCCGTGAGGATCTGCTCCCCGAGGCGCTGCTCCTCTGTCGTGAAGCCCCTCCGCTGAGTATGGAGGATATCCCCGAGCCGGCAGGGGCACTAAAGAGATTAACGAGCTGCTGCTGGCTCATGTTGGAGAGAAGTGACTGGAGCTCCGTGTCCTGGAGGTTGTTGAGGTCCAGGCCAGAGATGGCGGATCCCCGTCCAGAGGATCCTGAGCTAGCGTGAATGGAGCTGGGGTTGTTGAGGTAGTCGTTGACCTTCTTGGCCAGCTCCTCGTCCCGATCCGACTTGGGCTCCTGCATCCAGTAAAAGATCTTCCGAGAGGAAGCCTTGAATTGAGGAGATACACTCGACCCGTCGTACAGGCCGGGACCTTCTTGAACTCGATGTCGTCCGGGAATATGATGAGATCGTCCTCCACGGAGCCGCTGACGCGATCCTTCCACTTGAAGCGCATCAACTGATCCTCACCTTGCTCGATGTACACGAGGCCCTTGCGCTTATCCGGGTGAACCATGTTACCCTTCATCGTCATTTTACCCGCCCGAAACTCCACGAGGGGCTTAGGACCCGAACCACGACCGCTGTTTCCAAATAAGGCTGCCATTCCCAATGATAAGATCCGATCAAGAACAGAAATGAGAAGAGAATGATGAATTGACAACTTTAACTCACAACAGCTGAAATGAACAAGTCATAAATATATAACGGAGGAAACGAAGCTTTGAGATCAAAGCATGACGTCAGTGGATGAAGATTTTCTGTCTTATTATGCGCAAAGAAACACATATTTGGGTTAGCCTTGATATATTTATTTTAAAACATATATGAATTACAATAAGTGCTTTCAAGTCATCAAGTTCGTCTTTTAACGTATACTTTTGATCATGATTAAAGTGGAGCAGACTATGACGTCATGTCATGAATTGATTATTGTTTCTCTACTCCTGTACCGTGGGTGATCATACTTCTCATGATCCAGTATCGGCATATAAACAATAAAGCCTCGAGTCATCAATGAATAATAATCTACAGACACAGTTGAATCTCTTTGTCATATTATATCTTCTTTTGTTCGATTTCAAAGTGCAATCTTTTGTTCATTTATTTTGACTTCGTATTTTCTTTGAAGCAACCCGAAACAGTTATCTTGATTTTTATAAATTCATCTATCATTTCAGTCTTGGCTGAAAAAAATGATTTGTCATAGTAATCTATAAAAATAATATTGCCTAATGAGATTTTAACTTTAGCCTTTGGCATAGGCATTGTAGCTATAAACTAATGACTTGACATCCTTCATTGTGTTGTGTGTCTCAACTTGTGTTTAATATATTTCACATTTTTTAAACAGTTTTGACAACATCGAGGCTCAATAATTGAGTAGACATAATTAATATAATTATTGATAATTGACTTGATAAATGAGCGACAATATTTATGAATTCAATTGCGATATATCTTATGAATATATATCTATATATACATATATTAGATATTTACATTAAAAACATACAATATAATCCTTGGTGTCTTGGTTTCTCTACTGCATAAAATTATTTAATATATAGTTCATTCGGGCTTGTATAAGAGCAAGTATCTTAATGAATAATTATAATAGCCCTTTATCCTTCAAAGCCACTTAGTTATTTATATCACTGAAGGTATATAAAGGCCTCAGATGTAGAACTACAATAGACTTAACACCTTGATCCACAAACAGGAAATAACTCATTCCGATTTTCGTTAAGACGTTCATTAACTCCGCCGAAGAGAGGTATTGTTTTCAATGGCGTTGGTTGGTTTGTTTGTTTGTCAGCAGGATAACTCTAAAATGCGGAATGTATTCGGAGAAACTTTGTGGAGTTGTTTGGAATGCCAAAAGGAAAAAGTGATTAAATTTGGCATCTCTGAGTGATTCTTTAGATGCAAAATTAGCTAAAATAATAATAAATATTTCAAGTTAGCCTACTCTGCCAATAGATGCCCGTACTGTGTCTCCTTTTGATGAGTCAGTTTCTTTTTCTTTCATTACCTCTAAGGTAAATAAAGGGACAGTGCGTAGAGGGGTGGAATGACAAAAAAGACCAAGTGATTCATTTGGTGGGATACGGCGGAGGTTTGCACTCTATGAGTCCTCTGTTAGAGTTAGTTTCCAAAGGACTTTAAAACTTAACAAAGTTGAACTGTTTCTCACAAGAGATCGTTTCTATCTACAGAGCGGGGACTACCGATAAAATATTCGAGGATGGATTGTTCCAGCGTTACATTTTTTTCTACACTAGAAATTAAATTTAACTTTAAAAATCTACCGAATACCGTTACCGATTTTCAGGCTTGTTGATCGGAGTTTTTTCTGATCGGCGATCAATAGCGAATTTGATCGATGATCGCAGTATCGCAAAAGGTCCTGATCTTTATATCTTTGATTCGTAAGAAATCACTAAAAAATAGCGATCCGATCAATTTTATAAAATAAACTATTAAAAAACGTCATCACTTTTTTTTTGGAGATTATTTTACAAAAAAACGTCATCACTTTTTTTTGGAGATTCTTTATTAAAAAAACGTCACCACTTTTTTTGGAGATTCTTTTCTTTAAAAAAAACGTCATCACTTTTTTGCAGGCTTGTTGATCGGAGTTTTTCTGATCGGCGATCAATAGCATATAGCGATATTGATTGCTGATCGCAGTATCGCAAAAGGTCCTGATCTTTATATCTTTTGATCGTAAGAAAATCACTAATAATAGCGATCCGATCATTGGTATAAAATAATTTAAAAAATATTTTTTTTAATAAGGATTTTTGAGACAAACCTACATTTCTTAAAACTTAACTAGCTGTCACATTGACTAAATCCATTCCAACGACTAATACTGTTTAGAAAACACAAAATACAGACTAATACTAATGGAAAAAGCCAATGTATGCTATCCTGATATATTTTTTGTCCTAAAATATACAGACAGGTGACTATGAGAAGTCATTGTTTTGGAGCTCATAGGCTATGGGAAACATTTATTCTGGCATCTCCTGTCTAAAATATGCAGACATAATGAATTATGTAATTTGATTATGTCAATTGTTGGAGCCAGAGTGTTGGAGCTCATAGGCTATGAGAAACAATCATTCTGATATTTTTGTCCTAAAATATACAGACAGGCGCCTATGAGAAGTCGTTTTTTGGGGCTATTTTGGCTGTGGGAAACAATCATTCCATTGCCATATAAAGATGAATACTTGTAAAGGTTTGACTGTATATAATTTAAATTTTTTACTTAGAATTAGTATTACATAGGTATTTTTTTTGTTGATCGCTATTAAATTGATCGGATCGCTGATCGGAAAAATCCTGATCGTTATATCGCTATATCGCAAAGAATTTCTGATCGCTATTTTTTTCCTGATCGCTCACAAGCCTGCTTTTTTGTGGAGATTCTTTTCTAAAAAATGTCATCACTTTTTTTTGGATATTCTTATCGTTATCGTTTATCGCTTACCGCAAGTTGGGTTTTGAAATTTTTTACCTTTTATCGTTTATCGAAAGTGAGAAAAAGTTATCGTTTATCGTTATCGCAAGTGAAAAAAAGTTATCGCAGAAACCACTGAGAATTAGTATTACATAGCTAATTTTTTGTTGATCGCAATTAAACTGATCGGATCGCTGATCGAAAAATCCCTGATCGTATATCGCTATATTACAAAGAATTTCTGATCGCTATTTTTGATCGGGATCGCTATTTTTTTCTGATCGCTCACAAGCCTGCCGATTTTATGAATTTTGTCAAGTGGTCAATTTTTTCAGAACTTCTGATTTATAGTAAATGGATTGCACCCTCCTCAAGTGAACGATATCGCCTGGTGACGATATATTTTTTTAAAAGTCTACCGACATACCGATTGAACCCAGTTTGCTAGCGAATACAGGTAGCAGCGGTAGATTTTATTCGCCGATTCCCAACTCTGGTAGTTTGTCTATGGGCTAAGAGGACAGCGTTCCTAGTATAGCTTCAAATGTATAGCTACGTTAATAATAAAATAAGACAGCGTGTAATGTGTAATATTGTTGGTATTATTCTTAGAGGCGGTATTATTAATAATTATCTTTAATATGAGATCATGGGATTGGAAGGAATAAGAGGATTAGGAATGGAAACACGAAAAGGATCGATTATTAATATGCACAGAGCAAGTATACATCCAAAGCGTGTTTTTTTTTCCTTTCCTCTTCTCTTATTCAGTCCTCTCTTTTACTCTGTCAGAATCAGTTGTTATTGTGTTGACATTGTAAGCATGGAGAAACCAGAGTCTGCAGAGCGGATCATTCAACTCATTCAGGAGAATGCCGAGACTAAAGAAAAGGCTCTGGAGCTCGTTCGTGGACAGTTTGAGATCCATGGCCGGTCTCCAGACCTACAAGATGCCTCTGGGATGACTCTTCTCATGCATGCTGCCTGGACAGACAATTTACCCCTGACGGCATTTCTTCTCTCGCAGGGCGCGGATCCCAATGGTGGAGCGGACCATGAGCATGGCTATAAGGCCCTTCACTTTGCGGCTCTAAAGGGCTGCCCGATATTTGTTTGGCGCTTCTTGAGGCGGGTGCGGATCCTGGAGCAATTAATACGGTCAAGCGAACGGCTGCGCAAATGGCTGCCTTTGTGGGGATGCATGGCTGTGTCTCTGTGATTAATAACTTTGTACCCAAGGAAACCGTGTATTTTTACGCGAAAACAGCCACTGGAAAATGAGCCCAAGCTGCCATCCTCATTGGCCAGCACCTCTATAACCTGGTTCTGAACGTGAGTACAAATATATTTTCTAAGTGGAGCCTGATATAAGTACCCCCCCCCCCCCCCTGATAAGTGATATACATTAGCAATGAAATATATGAACTTCCTATAACATGAACGATATTTAAATATTAATATATTTATCTCCGGCTGAAATACTCGAGATTTTTTTGTAGTAAGACGACGAAATATTACTTAATGCATACACCACAGTTCGGACTTGGTAAAAATATACCGCTGGTATCGATAGTCAATAGCAAGTTGTGTTCAGTCGGTATTGGCAGAATTCTGAAAAAATATGGTGCATTCTTTTAAGAAATTCAAGCTTCTTAAAAAATCTACTACTACTGATTGACAATAATACTGGTAGTGGTTTAAAAAACAACAACCACTGGTACTACCAATTATCAATCCTTAGTCCTAGCTTTGATAGTCACCCACTCTGATAGTGTATTCTCCAGTTTGGACGTGTTTACGTAAATGTATAGCTACGCTATAATAAAAAATACATTAATACATAAGCTTAGTTAATGTCTAATATTTAAAAAAAATCGACAGCTTGCTGATATCATACAATGTGTTAATATGAAAAGCTATGTGAATCTTTTTATTCAATTACGTTGATTTACTTTTACAGTGTATGCAACAATTTACTATGGCGTCATAGATGTCAATGTTATTGTCCAATTTTCTTTGAGGTAAATGATTATTAAAATTTAAAAAAAAACACAGAATATGATTGAAGTATATATTGACCTTCATTTTGTTTAAATGTAGACAATAATTTTACATAATCAATGACGTCAATGTCAAACACCAAAATATATTTCCCCAAGTTTCTTCATATGCATTTATATCGGTCAGTTTATAACAAAGGACAATTAAATACATCTTTATGTCTCTATGTGAATGTTAAATAAGGATATTAGGAAGAATTGGCCGAGGAAAATATGGACTAGGAAGAAATGGACCAAGGTAGAAAAGGAAAATGATGACTCATGGAAGAAATGGACCAAATACATAGGTAGACAAGTTTTTGAGTTGAATATATCTAAGTATTGTACAAATACTATTACTCATATAAACTGAGTAAATAATGAGATAGAATGATTTATTTTTGCAATTTTAGATAAATACTCTCTTCTTTATGTCAATTGTAGTTCAAAATCCCCCAATTATGGTAAATAATACGTATTGTCTTAATAACGAACATACCGATATTAGAAGCACTCAAAAAGTAATTACATAAAGAAGAAGAAATATATGCCTATTTCGGGCGCGATGTTATAAAGGAATATTTGAAAAAGATAGAGTGAGGGGTGACGTCACAGTCAACAATAATAAAATGAAAGAGCTTCTAATGATCCGAGTCGAGTATTCAATCTTGCAATCCGGCCAAATGAAGGCATCTCAACACATACAAACAATGCCTTGGACCCCTCGAGTCAGTCAGTCAGTCAAAAACTTGCCTACCTATGTATTTGGTCCATTTCTTCATGAGTCATCATTTCCTTTTCTACCTTGGTCCATTCCTTCTTGTCCATTTCTTCCTATTTCCTGGTCCATTTCTTCTGGACACCTTACAAAAGTCATATTTTCAAATATACCGTATCGATTGACAATTGGTACGGTATTTGGTAGTTTCTGCCGAATATCGTATAATCGGTTCAGTATTTGAAATCTACCGTCGGTAGAATCGAATACCGATTTACATTCGGTAGTCGCAGCTCTGATGACTGGATATACAACAGAGAAGAAAAATTCAGTCCACTGAAACAGCTCTTTGATCATATATATCGATATATAAAACAACTTTTTGAAACAATTAAGAAGTCTTGGGAATAGGAAAAAGAAATCCAGCAAATAATGTCGTCATTCTATGTTATGTTTCATATAAAGAGCTCCTTATTCCTTTTTTTTCTTCTCTTCTTTGAGTCATTAGTTGCTGACTCAGACATTGATCTTCCCTTCTCTTTTTCAGTCTATTGTGCATTCAGTTATTAGTTAGGTCAAGGAATACTAGATACTAGATTTTTTTTATTATACACAAGTCTTGAGTATTATAAAATGAAAGTAAAACTAGAAACAAGGTAGTCCTTGTTCTTTTATCTCTATAAACTCCGCCGTCTCAGCTCCTACATAAAGTTACAATATTTGAACAAAAAATTATCATTTTATATCGATTTACTGTAATATAGTCTTGGATATTATTTTCACGCACGCCTCAATCGCACGCTTTAACGTCGTGTGCTTTTTTCGTATGTTCGTACTTACATTTGGTTACGTCGGTGATATAAACAATGAAATGACCAGAGCTGCGACTACCGAATGTAAATCGGTATTTAGAAGTGGAAGCCTTGTTACCACTTGGTGTGAAGAAGTTGAACTTTGCAAAATAAATAAACAACTCCGGAGCTGAAAACACATTAATATCGGACAACGTATAACAAAAGACAGTTAAGGAAATAATTTATTTGCTATTGCCTTCAATTTCCTTCTAAAAAAATTATAACAAATTATGTACTTAATTGTCTTTTTTATAAATTGTCCGATACTAAATGCATATGAAGAAGTCACAGCAGATACATAAATAAATTTTCTTTCTTTCTTATCTACCGCACCGGTCGATATTCCGTAGATATAAAATAAAATCTACCGAATACCGAATCGGCGGTACCGAATCCTAGCTCTGGAAATGACTATAATATTAGACAATAACTAAGTTTATGTATTAATGTCTTATTTTTTTAATAGCGTAGCTATACATTTGTAGTGCTGCATCAATGGTATGCTTTTTTTCTGCACTGACCCACATTCTTCCAGTTCTATTAATTTATACATGGGGGCTACATTTTCATTTATTAGACTTTAATTGATAACCAATTAAAGGGAACATATGGCGTTTTATAGAGTTTCTAGTATTCCTGGAGTTAAGTGACTTTTTGCATGACAACTTATAATGGTGCTTACGCCTTGGTTATGTAGGTTTCGTGTATATTTTTGATTTTATAATATAAATAGATAGAAAATAAGTATAGAATTAGACGGAGTGAGTGTTTTTTAATAGCATACCTAGCTTCTTCTTTTTTTGTTCTCAGCGTAGGGATGTGCATGTTGATTTATCCGTTTGATTTATTGATTTATTTTCTTTATTCATGAGGAAATTTGGTCATTCTTGGTTGAAGTTTACTCAGGAGTAAAGGACCCTAGTTGTTTGATACTTAAAAAGTATCGACTAACATTATTCTTGTTATATTTTTTTCTTCAACAATTCACGTTCGATCTTACAATTATGTATGAGAAGTCTAGATTATTTTATCAAAAAAAAAAACCGTCGTCACTTTGAGAATGACGAACGAACGAAAATATTAAAATTCAAAAAACAGCTGGGAACCGGGCCAGACCGGGTACCCGGTCGTTTCCTGATTGTTCGATATCTAAACATAGTACTAAGTTATATCTTGTTTCCTATTCCTTCGTAATTTATAAATCAAAGGAAACATAGCAAGTATTGTGTGGCTGCCTTGCTCTGACAACAACAACAAAACTACTATGGATTGATATACAGTCAAACCTGTCATTAGCGACCACTCAATGGACCCCCCCCCCAAAAAAAAATATGGCTGTCATATAAGAAATTCATCTTCTTCTGATAAAATTTGCATGACCACTATCGGCAAGTGACTGTATTATTAGGGTTGGGCAAATCTTCATAAGTTTTTAAAGCCCAGTTGTTTCTATGGCTAAATTTTGTGTAGAATCCAAATCTACCAAACGGTGTCAAAATTGTTTGGTATAAAGCAATATAACAATATTAAGCTGTGCTTTGCCAATATCAACAAGACATTAGATCTCAAAATGTTAACGTGAAACACCATAAAATAGTTTAGAATCACATACCTATATAACACTATTCCATCAAACTTAAACATAGTTTGAGAAGTGTATGTACATTTGTAATTAGATCTGAATCTGGCTTGATATAATTCTTAATTTATTGTTTTAGTTCAGCACATTGAAACTTTTTCATTTTAAATCTCCTGTCAACTTTGATTCTTCTCATTTTACGAATATATAGTGCCACAAGTAGTCTATCTCTGACAGTAGTTGTTTTTTGTCAGCCGTTCAATCAAGTCAAGAGAATCTTTTGTAACTGGACCTTGGTGTCCCTTACACATATCAAGCAAATTCATTGTCCTTTCCGTTTCTTTCCTTTTGAGCTGTTCTTTTTTTATTGGCGCTAATCTTTTGGAGATTTTGACGGTGTGTAAATAGTTAGATTCAACGGTTCTAACATCGATTACATTTGTTGACGTTCTTGCCCATTACCATCGTTTCTGCTTTAAATCGTCACTCAGCTTCGAGAAGGATGGATCTGTTAATAACCTGGTGTAGTGGTCACAACATTCTTGCAAGAATGAGTATGGACAGATGTAGATCCTCCACTTGCTGCAATATGGACATCCCATTTCGTGAATTCAGAACCAGAGCCCAAGTTTGTACATGGAGCGAACTGCAGTTTGGTTTCATCAATATCAACAGACCCTTTCTCATTACTGGTTTGCCAAAAAAAAACCATTTTAGCCAACTTTAGCCTTATTGTATCACCTCATCAAGTACTGCGCCATAAAGTCTACTTCGTCCATCATCTGCACGTACAAGATTATCTTTTTTTGCTTCAGCCCTGGTAACTTTTGTTGAAAGAACAGTCGTATTCCGACCCCCACTTCTCCTGCATTACTTCGTCCATCTATCCAAGAAGATCCATCAGAGGGAAAATGAAATATCCACCGAGGTTTGCATATATTTCAGCACAGCAAAGAAACCGGTCATTTTGTATGTATGACGAATCTACTAATACTAGCTTCTTTGCATTGCTATCGACAAGAATCATTTGATTATTTCTGCTATTTTATCAAATATATTGGCTGTAGAGCCTCTGAATCCATCATGCTTGATTCTTTGCGACTCCATCAACAAGGTGTACTCATTAAATAAGGAAACAGAGTGTGCTGCAAGGATGGGGGATAGCAGCTTTGAGATTGCAATCAATGCTAAAGTGTGAACATTGGATCCAGGAGATGTAAACACCTCAGCACTAACATTCAAGTTCAGCCGATGTTTGCTTAGTTTTTTTAAATACTTTATCGTCTACGTGGTCTGCACCCAATATGATAAGAGCATTTGAGTATCTCTACTTCAGTCACACCTAAATGTTGTAGCTATATAGGTCATCACCAGCTCGATCTGTCATCCAAAAAATCTATGGAGCTTTTGATATCTTCAACATCGGAATCGGCTAACAATGCCAGACACTTCAATTTAAATGCATATGATGCAGCACTGTCAGCTCCAAAATGGTTAACATTCTCTGTATACCCAGTTGTCATGGATTTACGTAATCTACCAGCAACTGAGATAGTGATATGATCAGCCTTTACATCGTATAGCTTGTGACCTGTTGCTTTGGTTGTATCACATAAACCAACTGTAACGACATCATCATCACCTTTATTCAACAGTTTCTCCGCTACCATGAGCAGATTCATGAAGGAAGCTGATAAATCCTTTTTCTAAATAAATCGCCTTAGAAGCCTTATTGTTACTGACGTCAAATAAGATGAGGCTTGTAATGATACAAGGAAACAAAATTAAAACCAAATAATGTGTAACTTTGTATTATTTGAGTTTGACAAAGGTATCCACCAAATCGGACTACAATAAGAATGAATAAATAAATGCAAGTTATCGAAAAAAAGAAATATATATTTCTTATCTTAAACAAAATAGGTTTAATCATGTTTAAACTATATATTTGCAATCCTTGACCATAAAACCCCCTTGTTAGACATCTTACATGTGGTGTTTATTCAAAAAATCAAATTCTCACTGAAATTTTGGCGGCCATTTTGAATTTTTGAGTGTTAGCGACGTCAAACGTCATCGTAGGTCATTTTTTGGCATATTTGGAATCTGCACACAATTTGACCATATAAACAACAAGGCTTTAATTCATTTTAGCAAAAAAGGCAAAATTTGCCCAACTCTAGTATTGTTGTTAGGAATGGAAATCTAGAGCTTAGCCTTGGTGCTTACAGATTATTGACTGTTTTTGGCCGTGAAAAAGAGGGAGATAGAGAGAAGTTTCTCTCTCACTTTTTCTTTTCTCCTCTTTCCTTCTATCCCTCTCTTTACCCCTCTCTCTTTTTCACAGCCAAAAACAGTCATAGAATCTGTAAGCACTAAGGCTAAGCTCCAGATTTCCAATCCTAATTATTGTTCTTTACCGTTATTATTTCAACTTGCTTCCTTCTAATTCTTTGCATCCCATTTTTATTAACTTAATTCTTAACATATTTGTATGCTATGGGAGAAAAGTGTAATCAAAAATTCAAATTAACGATCAGAAGCACCAGGGATGCGCAAACCTATCCATTTTAATTTATTCCTCTCTGTGTGTGTGTGCAATCTATCTCTAATAAAATTGTTTCAATCACATTCTATGGGAAGGTTCTGTTGATATATCAGTAGTCATTTAAAGATCCAGACGAATTGGGGTCATTTACTTAATATCACAATCTGATATCAGCGCTATCAATAACAAATTGATCGTATTAAAGGTCATTAGAGTCCATTATGTGTTGCGATCAGTGAAAGTATAAAGATTACAATTATCATTACATCATTGTTATCATATATATAAAGTCGTCAATCTGAAGAAGAAAAACCTTAGATTGATTAACCTTATTCTTAATCCAACTAGTTCAATAATTTGTAAGGATGGACAGACTCATTTACATGCTAAAATGTTCATTTATATCTATATGAAAACCGCAATTCTATATAGCCAAATAAGCAAAGTTCAAAATTAATATACCTCATTGAAAAGATATTTCTAAATAAATAAATGCAACTCAATATTATAATACTAGAGAAATAAAACGGGTTTTACATTTGAAAAGTGGAAGAAGGTCAATATATATCAGGACCGTGCGGTGAGTTTTTCAGGTTAGGCAGTGACGTCATCAGTGTCATTTACCGGACTCTTACTGTAGGGATTCGTGTTCCGCACGTGCCAGATCAACCTCATTGAGAGGAATATCCGAGGTTTGATTCGAATGATTTCAATGCTAATATGCATATTAATATATTCATGGATGTAACCCAATCCAACCGTAAAGGCAATAAAAATAATTTGTATTGTTATTTTTTAGATGAACATTCATCCCGTCAACCTGGCTCTGTTCATCAAAAAGAATTCTGATCTCCTGGATAATCTCTCCTCTGTGGTTCGTGTCCTTGAGCTCATGTCCGCCCGAGAGTTCCAGAACCGTCACGACGTGAACGAGGTCCTTGCCCTCAAATTTCATATGATCCACTATATCCTCAATGACGCAGAGGTCCAAATGAAGAAGTTCTCCGCTCCCCTGGAGAAATGGATCAAGTTGATGCTCCTGGGCCGTGAGTCCGATGGCTACCCCTCCCACCAGGAGGCCTTCCTCCGACGCGGCGTGGCCTCCTTCCCCTTCCCGAGAGCCAGCTCTTCAAAGTCCTCATGACGAATTTCAATCACGTTCAGGAGTTTGGAAAGGGGGGTGCCACGGCGGCGGAGTATATTAACCAAGGCTTCAACGGACAGAAGGGCTTTAAGGACACCGAGAACTGTGTGACCTGTGGGGAAGGGGGAGCCGTACTAAAATGTTCTGCATGTGAGTTGTTGTTGTTCCTCTAAGGTCATGAATAAGAACTACAATAACTAAGGATATTATTCTAGTAGATCCACAAATATAAGAGAGAATAGAAGACATTAACTAGGTTTTACTGTATTAATGTCTTATTTTATTAGTAGCGTAGCTATACATTTGTAATCCTGTTTCATCATTTCATTAACACCACTATTTAGAAACAGAAAATGAAAACAACAAAGGAGTATTTTTGATTGATATAAAGAGCAAAATAGTTGGTGAATTGACTCTTTATTAAAGAGGAATGCATATATGCAAGTCTGTTGTGTGTAAAGAAAGGAAAGAATAAAGACTTGACTTATAAGTAAGGATAACAAAAAAGGAACTTTTTCTTGAACTTGATTCATGAAAAAAAGAAAGACATTTTGCAATAAAATATCACTACAATTGTGCATAACTAAAGAGTTGCTCTCGCAAACTAATCAATCAATATAGTTTTTTCTTCTTCATTTTATAACACTAGTTTATTTATTTTTCAACATCCAAGTGAGGATTCATTTATTGACTGATGTGAGCCAACAAAAACCATTATTTTTATATGAAGTGTATATACGAAGTTTTTTTCTAGCACATTTGAGATGGTTAACAGTGCCTGCCTTGAAGTTTCAAACATCGTAACAGGACTACCACCCCTCGTTACTAATATTTCTTATCTCTTAAAGTCCACTTATGAAGTTAACTATGTTTTTTTGCATTAGTGTTTGAAAACCATGTTTCTAATATCGGTCAATTAAAACATATGACCGATATTAGGAACATAGGTTTTAAACACTAATGCAATTTTGTCAAGAAGAAAACATAGTTAACTTGATAAGTGGACTTTAAGAGATAAGAAATATTAGTAACGGGGGGGGGGGGGGGGGTGATTGTCTGGTAGTCCTAATTTCTTGTAACACACGTTTGTCTTCCAAGAGTCAATAAAGGTTTGTTAACAACAAATCCAATTCCTGATCATACCTCTCAGTTTAGAAATATATCATTTGAAAGGCGTAGTGCCCTTTATTTTAATGATACATTATTCATTAACTCCCATTACATATATATGTATCTTCATCTCATTTCAGGCAAGTCAACCCACTATTGTAACCTTCAGTGTCAGAAGCTGCACTGGTTTACCCACAAGAAATTATGTGTTAAAAAGGACGCTAGCAAGTAAAAAGATGATGATCGGACATAGGGACTTGCGAATGGTATAACCCCCTCCCACTAAGGATTTTATCATTATTTTTAGTCCCCTTTTTGAGCAGAGCACCTTTTTATTTATACTTATTTAAGAAATGTATTTGGTGTCAAGTCTACCTCAAACTATTTTTATGTGTCATGTTTTACCGAATTATTATTATTATTTAAAAAAACTATAATGTGTTGTTTGAATTACATATGTATGTATTATCAAGCTTTATTTATACAAAAAAGTGCCAGCTAATATATCTATCGTACAATATTTAATAACTAAGAAATATTGATGTACATTTCACGCGGCTATGTTGATTATATTATCATTTTTTTAAATATGATAGAAAAAAGGATAAGAGAATAAGACTGGTTACATACATATAATATCTATATATTTTTTTAGCAAAGACAATCAGGTACAGGATTTTGACATTTCTGCGTTTTCTCATTTATATAAAAGACTCTCTTTATGAGACAGTCTCCTTACAAAATGATGAAGTAAGTTTGGATCTCAAGGGTCACAACATGACGTAGTTAATATAATAATATAATAATCATTGAGGGTTCTTTTGACCAGGATAAAGTCAAAAAAAGGAAGCAATGTTACACAAGGGAGTACATATAGATAACAAAAATCCAGTGACGTAATCATGTTAAAATTAAATACTTTCGATGACGTATCTCATCTACTCCCTAGACAATTATATAGATAATTTCTATATAAAAATGGATTCACAATTAGTCGAGTGCGTTATAGAGATTAACAACAACTGCGCTGATGATAGGAGATATCAATTAAACAGAGATTTTAAAAACACTGCAAGTGGTATTGGCTAAAGGAGAGGGGGGGAAATCATCCCCTTTTCAAAATATCACTTTGTCCAAGAAGGGATTGACTTTTTTATAATATTAAGACAGTCCCTCCTCAATTGCTAATAATATATATTATAAGAGAGTTGAATAAGGAAACACTAATAATCATATGGAATGTGCCAGGGAAGAATAAAAGGGTTGAATATCTATCCAATTTTTTGTAAGGAGAAACAGAATAATTAATTTTAAGTCACATAATAGCGTGGCTATAAATAAGTAAAACTATACAAACGTATAGCTAACCTTAGGGTATTGATAAAGTAAATATAACATCAATCTAGTAGATGAATTGCTCACTTCTATTAATGTTATGAAGTAAAAAAGCCTTCTCATGGAAAGGGATTGACCTCATTTCATCCTACTTCTCCATGTTGTCAAATTTAATACCAATCCCGAGGCGAGACTTTCTCTTGGTTTCAGGTGCCGCCTTTCCATTAAGGTTCTTTTTGAGGCGTAAGGGATCCGAGTCCAGGGTGACGAGGGTCTCTTCTTCCTCGCCGCCGCTCTTTGGGGGCGTGGGAGAGGCCGTCTTTTGATTCGAGAGGCTCCTCTTGACTTGCTTCATGTGAACTTGAAGGGGAACAAAGGCACCTCCTCCTCCTCCAGATGGATTGCTCTTCTTATTCTTATCCATGAGAGAGAGCTCGTCCACGGATTGGAAGAATGAGCGGACGTTCGGGGGAATGGAATCGTCGCTTTCACTGGGTTGCTCTTTATTCATTGGTGTATCCGTCGTCTTCTTTTGAGCCTTGCGTTTCTCTTGAGAGTAGGATTCTTGCGTTTCTCTTTGAGAGTAGGATTCTTGCTCTTGAAGAGAGCATCTGGATTGGGTGGGAGTTGATTAGGGTCTGGAGGAATGACAAGTGGGGAGGATTTGGGCTTTTGGCGTTCCTTGGGGGCAGCGAGGCTGGGGAAGGGTCGCGTCTCTTCGAAACCCTGAGGGCTTGACTGAAATTCCTTCTCCTCCTGATGATCCCGTCCCTTATGCCAGGAAAACGGCTTTCCCCCTTTAGGATACCTTTCTCCTTCAGTAGCCTTGGGCTGAGGTGCTTTGGTCGAGAGTTGGATCATGGCATAAGATGGAAGCACGAAGCCTCTTCCGGGTGAAGAGCGGAGAGACACTCCCCCTCGGAAGGGGGAGTCAAAGAGGACTTCGTAGGAAATTGAAGTGCTTTGCTTTTGCTTAATGACGCCAATGATGGTTCCTCGGGCTCCAAGGGGGACAGAGTGTCCTTGACGAACGTTGATGACCCTGTCAAAAAGAGAGAAGTTGGCCTTCTTGGGATCAGGGTCTGAGGTCCCGAGTTCGATGCTGGACTTGTAGAGTAGCCGAGGGTGGATTTGGAGCTTGAGGATCTTCTTGCAATCGGACTTTTGGGCTTCAATGAGCCTCTCCAAGTCGGCCACCGCGGTTTCATCTAGGGTTTCTGAGCCACAGGCCCTTCTTGGGAGATCCACGCTAGGGATCTTGGAAAGCCAGGCTTTGAGCTCAAGGAGACGCGGACAGGAAAAGTTTTCGTCTACTTCGGGGAAAAGGTCCTGGATGTAGTAGAGATCGTCGGATGAGCGGTCTGAGGAGACTAGAAACTGTACTATTTCCGGAAACCTTGAGATATAGTCCTCAAGGAGACTTATAGCCGCCCCAGAGTAATGCCAAACGTTGCTGTCAGGGTCCTTCTGGGTGTAGCCCACGGTTTCCTCGTTGCGCTTGGAGAACTTGAGATTGAGGCCCACATTGAGTTTGTTTACTCGGTTGAGGGTCTCGGATCTATGGCCTCGAAGGATATACATGGATCCCATGATCCTTGAGAGGAACAAGTTGGAAATATTGAGCTTCCGGGCGGCTGAGTAGCCAGTGATGTAGGACTTCTTGTCGGATTGATTCTTTAAAATGACTTCATGAAAATTGGGCTCCTGAAACGAAAGAAAAAATCAGTTAGACATTCACCAAGTTTTAATGTATTAATAACGGAAATATTAATAGCCACGCTATTAAGAAAATGTTACATAAATATATATTATCTTATTTAATGCATATTATCTTATAAATAATGTAGCTAATCATAATTAATCATGTTATAACACTTGTAAACTAAGAAGAGCTTGAAGTCTATAATAGCTCCCTCAAACTCCTTTTAGTCTTTCATTTTAAAACCTTGAGGCTAATGCATTTAAACGCAAAAAGCTGACACTGAGCAAATTTTTAAGTTCTGTAATAGTAAGATCTTCTCCCCCTTTAAAAGTTTAGGCTGTTAAAAACAATCAAAACAAAAATATTTGGTAACAATGTAGACATTTTGAACCAAATTTATTTAGACATTCTTCTAAACGGATTAAAACGTTTGTCGACTAAAGCTGGCCTTGCATTATTGAATGATTGAGGTTCAGACTTGTAAAAAGATATTTAATCAAATAAAGACTCAGAGAATATTTTTAATCATAAAAAAACTTGTGCTATTCATGGACATATTTAATGTAGCGGTGAATATTACTATGATCACTATTATATCGATATTACCAGGAACGGAGTGGGAATAATTTATCCACCGGGACAATTATGCCCTCGCCGGCCTTATACAGGCCCCAATATGCAGGCGTGTGAGCGATCAGGAAAAAATAGCGATCCGATCAGAAATTATTTGCGATACAGCGATATAACGATCTGGGATTTTTCCGATCAGCGATCCGATCAATTTAATTGCGATCAACAAAAAAATACCTATGTAATACTAATTCTAAGTAAAAAATTTAAATGTATATACAGTCAAACCTTTACAAGTATTCATCTTTATATGGCAATGGAATGATTGTTTCCCACAGCCAAAATAGCCCCAAAAGAACGACTTCTTCATAGGCGCCTGTCTGTATATTTTAGGACAAAAATATCAGAATGATTGTTTCTCATAGCCTATGAGCTCCAACACTCTGGCTCCACAATTGACATATGTCTGCATATTTTAAGACAAGAGATGCCAGAATAAATGCCTATGAGCTCCAAAACAATGACTTCTACATAGTCACCTGTCTGTATATTTTAGGACAAAAAATATATCAGGATAGCATACATTGGCTTTTTCCATTAGTATTAGTCTGTATTTTGTGTTTTCTAAACAAGTATTAGTCGTTGGAATGGATTTAGGCCAATGTGACAGCTAGTTAAGTTTTAAGAAATGTAGGGTTTGTCTCAAAAATCCTTACTAAAAACATTTTTTCTTTTTAAATTATTTTATACCAATTGATCGGATCGCTATTATTTAGTGATTTTCTTACGATCAAAAGATACAAAGATCAGGACCTTTTGCGATACTGCGATCAGCGATCAAATATCGCTATTGATCGCCGATCAGAAAAAACTCCGATCAACAAGCCTGCCAATATGCCATTGGGAGGCTGTCAACGGCCGATTATGTTTCTTGAGGCCAGCAGCCCACCGGGAATACTCCCGGTACTCCTGCTGGCCGCCACTCTGCCCCTGGATATTACTATTTAAGTTCTTCATAAAATATTACTTAACTACTTAGAGTAGAATTACCAAATGAAAACAACGTGAGAAGGAACAAATACTTTTGAATTTGATTACCTTTGGAATATCCACCATCACTTCAATTTTTCCCTTCTTTTCCCCTTCAATCCTCGCCATGCATCCATAAGCAACGTCTGAGAGAATGAAACAGGAGGAATTCTTGGGAAATATATCTTTTAGGCTGTGAAAATAGTGAATGGACGACGCGTGGACATTAATGTCTTTTTTCGTTGCCTGAAGAGCAAAGGGCTGAGGATTTGGGTCCCATGTTTTAGCGAGGCTGACCTTACCATGAGGTCCATATATGTACTAGGAAAAAAGAAGAAGGGATAATGTCATTATAAGGTTCCGTGGATCCATCACTTCCATTACCTTTCGCCCTGTAACAACGGCTGCGTAGATTATAAACTGAGTCTCCCCGATTTCAATGGCAAACCTAGTTTGTATCTATTAATAAAAAAAAGAAATATGTAGATATTGAGACTGAATGAATGAAATTGAAAATGACCAGAAATTACTTTTGAGTGATGTTTGTCACTGTGGAAGAGAACTCCTTGTTTGTCATGGGGCTCTTCGTGACGACTTCAGCCTTTTTATCACCCTTGTTCTTGAGCTCCACGCGAGACTGAGAATTCGCTATACCCACAACCATTGCTTCCGTCATATGAGGCCATGCCACCCATATTTATTCCCTAAATACTCCTCACAGAGTGAATTAAAATTTGTTCCGTCTCGAGCACTCTTGAGACTAAGGATACAGCTATTCTCAATGCTGGGGTCTCAAAGACCTTAACGCCCATGGCACTGATGCGAGCGGAGTGAGGGAGGTGCTGAAGTGTGGGGAACCCGGGGAAGTAGACGTTGAGCTTGGCTCCCTTCATGAGGCCAAGATTAAGGCTTTTGAGTGGGACGATCCATTCCTCACGCCGGATTTCTTGTACGGCCCGCGTAGCATAAATCGATGGTGGGAAAGTAGTTGGGAGCCTTGAGGCTTCCAAGGGACTGGATGCTGTAGGTATAGGACTTCATGGGTCCCAAAGTGTTGAGCAGAGTGTCTCTAGGGGTGAGATAGGGGTAAAGAGGCTCAATAGCCTCCAGGAGTCTCTTTTCATCAATGAAGGGGAGTAGGACAACGGCCTCCCAGTCTTGTCGCTTTCCATTCAAGTCGCACTCGAAGTCCTTGGGATAAAAGTCAAGTATGGGGGAGTTTGGGGAAACCATGAGGTTTTGAAGAAGCTCTGGTATGAGACCTCGTGATTGGGGCGGGAGGACGGCCAGGAGCTGTTCAAAGGGGCGGAAGGGCTGACTTGAGGTGTTGAAGTCGTGCTTCATGTCTCCAAAGTTCCGGATGTCCGTGATCCATGGGGCGTAGTGGTGGTTGTAGTACCAGGCCCAGGAGACGCATCCGTGGAAGTAGTAATGGAGAATCCATTGAATAGCTCTGACGTAGTCTCTCGCCAGGGAGTTCAGTGCTTCCTTGTTGACTGAGGGAAGACCCATTTTGCTCATGTAGTAGTCACGCTTGTGCTGACGGAACTCGATGTGGTAGAGATGGTCCCGACCATCCTCGATGTCTTCTTCCTTGGGATCCTCCACTGAGGAAGAGGAGGACTCACTGTCGTCCAGGAGGAAACTATTGGTGGAGTCCAGGAGTTGCTTCAAGTCGGAGTCCATTGGACGGTCGTCGGGATTGTGCTCACCTGGAAGGGAGTTAGTTATATGTCAATCTACTGGCTAGTAAAAACAATTCCTTAATATCGACATTACTTTGTTAGTTTGAAATGTTGAAACATTGCTTCATATTGGATCTATCAAAACCTTGATTTGATCATATAGAACAGAAGTCCTAATCTTAAGTATAATTTATTTAAATATTATATAGGAGGTCAAAAAATAGTACTCTAAACATAGCTCCAGTTTTAATTCCCACAGATATATGAATAGTCAAAAAGCACTCTTTTTAGGTCATTTGAGAAGATGTATTGGAACTACATACATGACATTAACTAAGTCTTAATATGAATTTATGTACGTTTTTATAAGATGGGTTGCTTGTAATTCATAATCCTGTTATATCACTACATAAACAAATAACAGCGTGTAGGTTTGCTCCCTAAACCCCTTCCTTTTACTTTTAAGAGCTTTAACTTGATTCATTTTAACCCCCAAAAACCACTTTGTAGATGAGTATTTTTTGGGTTCTACAATTGAATAACCTCCTTTTAAAGTTTACGACATTACAACACCCGCCACTGTGTCGCAATCCATCAAAACTCATCAAATCCATCAAAAAAAGAATATTAGTTTGGGAGGGTAAATGGCACGGGGGTAAAAGCCTGGGTGGTAGTAGTCCTGTTATGCTAATGTTCATATTTGTATTATTGTTTTACACAACTACTTAGAAGAGTTTTTATTTTATGTCTTTCTATCAGTAGTTTTTTAATACACTGTATTCGACAGGTTTTTTTTAATTAACAAAAATGAAAAAAAAGGTGAGAATGAATTCTCTGATTAAATTGATCTTACCTTCGTCGTTTCCATCTAGGAGATAGGATACATTTCCAGGGCCCGGAGTGGGTAGAACCGTGTGATGTCCTTTCTTATTCTTCCTCGCCGTCTTCCCCTCAATCCATTTCATATCCGAGTATATTTCATCAAAGCGAGCCAGCTCCATTTCCCCTAGAGCTCCCATGAATTTCTCAAAGCGCTTTAGATGTAGAACCCCGTTTTCGTTGATGTATCCCCCCAGGGAGGGAAGGACTTCTTTGTAGATAGAGTATAGCTCTGAGAGGGCGTTTTTGTTGATGTGTAGGTGGGGAAGGTGAGGTAGGAAGTCGTTGCCCACGAGGAAGCCCATGAGGATCCAGTCGTCAATCACGGACTCCAGGTCGTAGGGGAAGGGAAGGCGAGCCCCGTAGTTGTCCATGGAGAACTCTAAGTCAATGTACTCACGTAAGAGCGAGAGATGCAGGAGGTGGAAATTGACCTTGGAGGCAGAGACAACTTTGGAATTCGAATGCTTACCGCGACTGCCAAACTTGACCTAAGGAAGAAAAAATAATTGTATTATCAAATAAGTTATATATATTAAAAAAAAACAATTATATGGATGAACAGAAAATTGCCCGCTATTTACTATAAAAAAATGTACCATATAACTTTGAAAGTCCTTCCAGCATTGGGGTTCCAACCCCGCCTTTACTTGATAATTGAAGCATGGAAATATCTTTTTTTAGGATTCGACCCATTACAGCTATAGCATATTGAGGCTTCAAACCATGAGTCCTCATCAGGTTCCACCGATCCCACCAATTGGGATTTCAAACCCAAAATATATGGGCCCTCGGGTTCCAACGTTCACAACTATGGCATATATGATGCATATGCCGGCAATTTCTAGCACCGATTCTAAGATAAGTTACACAATACTACCGATTACTACTCTTTAATAACTGTCTAATCTAATTTATTTGTATTATATAAATAGTCTAGAAAACTACTTATTAATTATTTGATACCCAAGAAGATCCTATGGCAGTACAATTTCAACTCATTGACAAGATCTGAGGTAATTTATAATGAATTCCATGCGATCTCAATGATTCCTTTAACTGATTTGTCCTTACCTCTTCCCGCAGAAGTGAAAAATGAGGATCATGCGTGCAGAGTCCCAGCATGATAAGATCCGCGTCCAATCCGTAAAGACAGTGTCTCGTATTGGGATCGTAGCCCTTTTTGGACTTTTCAAATCGAATAAAGTCCATGATCTTATGTTCCCCTTCCCCAGGGGAATTATGTCCGGAAAGAATAACGCGAACGTCTCTCCAAAGTGGATCCGTGCTCATCTTGGAAGCCACAAAGAACTCCAATTGTGCCTGGAGATCCGCCATGAAGCGAGTACCCGGAGTAATGCAGTTGGAGTCGAAAGGAGATTCCGATGGAAGCTTTCACCCTTCTCCAAGGCCTTTTTGACGTTGAAGGCAGCCTCTCGGGCCGTTCGGAAGCGTCGCCCACGCTGCTGGTTCATTTTGGCCCGGGGTGCCACGCCGTCCACGGCCATGAAAAAGACCTTTCTGGGACGGATCATGCGGAAAATGACCTCCACGTAGGAAAAGATGTTCTCAAAGATGGCTTCCTCACTGAGGCGGAAATGGGGGTCATCATCGTTGGGATGAGAGCAGTTGTGAATGATGCCGTTCATGTCCAAGTAGAGATGATCAAACTCAGGAATGGAACTCTCCTTCACGACCTCGGAGAGGCAGGGATAGCGCTCGCTTATCCAACGGTAAAACTTGGGGACTCCCATAGTACTAAAAATACTTGACAGATAGGCGAATAATCGATCCTCCTCCACGGATCCTATATCCAATATGCACAATGGCGAAAGGACAAATGAAGAATACAGTGATAAAAAAAACTCAAAACTTGATGACAAAACGTGACGTCAGACTATAAACAAAAAAAAACGGTCAAGAAAGTTATTTGCCTTGATGACGAAGGCTCATTATTAAAAAAAACCCAGAAGGATACCAACTGCTGCAGCAAGTTTTATTCATAGAAAGCTAGCTACTAAAAAAGCCTTTGCTACTGCCCATTCGCGAGTTGGTTGCTTACAAATAGATGAGAGGGATGGAGGTCTTATTGCGAAATAATAAAAAACGTTATCTAGATACTTATTTTAGTTGTAATTATTTCAATGCCTGACATAACTGTCAAAAGAATAGGCTTTGTATTCCTCCTTATCTCTTATTCCTCTTAGTTGCAACATTTATCAAGCACTTGCTTGTAAGGTTACAATAAGAATGTATTTCAAATATATACGCAATGAGAAAAAAAAATAGATTCAATTATTTAAGGAATTATTTATGTAACCATATATTTTTATATTGTATAAAGAAATCGACATCTTATGAAATAGTTAAAAAAGGAATATCATCACAAACCTGATATTTCTTATACCTCTTTCAAAACAACTAGGCTTTAAAAAACATTGACCTTTAACGTTATATTGCACGAATCATTGTTAATAACGATAAACAGGCAAACTGGAACCTTTTTTTCGGACATGATTAATAAAAAAAGCGTGAATAAATAGAAAGCAGAGCAGGGATTCAGTACCGCCGATTTGGTACCACCGATTCGGTACCGCCGATTCGGTATTCGGTAGATTTTATTATAAATCTACCGAATATGGATCGGTGCGGTAGATAAGAAAGAAAGAGAAATTATTAATGTATCTGGACTTCTTCATATGCCTTTAGTATCGGACAATTTATAACAAAAGGCAATTAAGTATGTACCGTGAAGGAGGAGGAGAAATGACGACTCAGGGATGAAGTGAAAGAGTGTGTTTATTAAGCTCTTGCCTGCTGCTTATATACCCGCAGGCAAGAGTACTTAAGATTAAGAACCTGCTGAGTTGTGGGATAAGAAAGTAGGTTGACCTGCTGTGAATAAGCATGTCAATCCGCTACAAATACTTAATTTGTTATAAAATTTTTGAGAAATTATTTGAAATTTAATAATGTTACTATATATTATATATATATATATATATATATATATATATATATATATATATATATATATATATATATATATATATATATATATATATATATATATATTATATATATTATATATAGTATATATATATATATATATATAGATATATATATAGAAAATATAATATATAATTTTTTCTTAATTGGACTTGATTTATCCCATTCCTTAACTATATATATGAAAAATGAAAATAACTTATTATAGTACTTCTCTTATATATTTCTGGACGGGTAAAGAAAAATATATATAATAGATCCTAACATAAAATGTAACATAGTTAGCGGAAAAACACCATAAAAAACAATAAACGACTTTTAAATATGTCTAATTTTAGTAATGGTTATCAAGTAATCATTAAAAAAAATTGTATTTTGCATATATGGATATGCATTAATATTTTTTATAGGTACGTATTTTAAAATCTGTATGTAGAAACAACAATCCTTGAAAACATATGTGTATTTATTCAACATACTATATCAGAATGTATTTATTCAACATGCTGTATATCAGAATTTTAACATGTCAGATATCTGCTTTTCTAACCATCACCAATTAAGTACATGGAACATACTCTTTCGAACAAATGGAATTGCAACATAAAAAAAGTTTTTTTTAAGAACACTTTGCTAGAGTCTCTTTGAGGACTTAACCGTCCTTGGTGCTCCTTCTCCTCTTGGCTGCCAGACCAGCCAATATGGTCATCTTCCTGGTGTCTGGGAACTCTTTGCGATGCTGAGAAAATTTTGTAGTAGAAATTGTAACTGATCCTCAACCCGAGTTAGCTTTCTGTTATTTTTCCTGGATGAGGGCAACACCTCGTTCTGCGTGGTCATTGATGACTGCTATTTGCTGCACGAAGGCTGCCGCTGTCTGATAGTCTTTCCAGCTCTAGCCATGTTGCAGGATCTGCATCAAGGAAGCCTTCTTCCAGGCGAAGCTTCTGGAAGAACCTCCTTGTGTTTGTCGATGCCATGTCTTGCAGTCCAAGCCCAGTGATAGATTGGCTGGGCAGCAGCTTAGGGCGCTTCACAGGATATTTTTCTCCTTCTTTGGTGTGAAGTGAGGTGAGAATTTTCCTCTTGTCCTCCACTCTGACCAAAGGGTCAAAGAGTGCTAGTGCAACAAGTTCCTCCGAGAGGTACCACAAGTGCCCTTGCAGCTTGTTCAGAACAGCTCTTCCCACGTCCTCGTTGACGTTGTTCATGTACATCGTCAAATCTTTCAGCAGCTGCAGGTCATGTCGGGGAGCAGCTACAGCCTCCGGAGCCAGTGTCCAGGCTTTAGCGTACAAGCAAGAGACGAAGATGGCGATTGCCGCAGGCCCTTCTCCTCTCTTGCTGTGAGCTTGAATTGGCCCCGGAACATCCAAACCTTCAGTGAGTAGATACCTTTGGACATCCACCTTGCATTGTGCATGGGACCAGGGGCTAGGAACCTTACTCCTCGTGGGGGGACCTGTCCGAGGAAGATCAGAGTTAATTCCAGCAGCTCCCGGTAGTCATCCCGAAGGCTCTTGCAGTTGATTAGGGTACTTTCGAACCAGGCCTTGTCCACAGGGTCCAGTAGAGGACACACATCAGGGTGAGAAGCACCAGACTCAAACTGGCTCTGGTCAATGGATTGCCAGTGGTCTTGGAAGCGCTTGAAGATGCTTACATTTGGACCTGACATTGGGCCCATGACCATCCTGAAAACCTCACCGAGGAGCAGCTCATGGATATGATGGCGACAGGCAAAGTACAGGAGATCTTTTTTGAGTTGCTGTTCAATTAGGACACATGCCCCGTTGATCCGGCCAGTGTTTGAAGATGTTGTGTCAAACGACATCCCGCCAATGCGCTCAGAAAGACCCCAGTCTTCAAGTGCCTTGACAACTTCTTTGGCCATCTCATAGCCTGTTCCATGTGACAGCTTGGGGACGTTGAGAAGTTGCACCGCTCCATTGCCTGAGACCAGAATAGGTAGTCGATCAATTTTTGCCTTGCTTGTAAGATCTTGCATCAATTTCCATCCCAATGAACGATGAGTGTGCTGTCCCCACTCAGCTCCTCTTTGAGTTCCACACAAACATTTGCCCTGTGTTTCTGACGTTGCCTTTGGATTGTGCTGCGGTTGATGTTCATTTTGGTCACATCGTGGCCGAGTGAGTGGGCGGCTGCTGACAGGACAAAAAACGGCGCGTCCGGTCGGTAATATTGGTCCTGTCAAGAGATGCAGCACAATTGGATGATCACGTTTTTCCTCCCTCTCTCACACCTCATGTTCTTTGTTGGAGTCACTTCATCTCCTCTTGCCTCCTCGGTGGTCTCATCTTCAGAGCTGACCAATTCCACCATGGACAAGTTGGCATCATCCTCTGCCTTCTGTCTCTGCCGCTTCCTTTTTTCACAACGCTTAGCGGCACGTTTTTCCTTCCTAGCCAACAGTATGTCCACACTGCCAATCTTTCCCGGCGACCACGTTCCCGCTGGGCCAAGAGGAAGGCTTTATCCTCCTCATTGTCAAGGGCATCAAGGGCATTACTGGTTGCCACGTCAATAGATTTTTTATCTTCTTCCTGAACGCGTCTTCACGCGCTGCTTGTGAGCCAGCTCGTCCCTTATTCCGTTTGACGTTTAGGAACATCTTGTGGAGTTTTTCGATTTTTCTCATGATGTTGCCCTTTCGCTGGAAGGGAATTCTGGCGTTGGACCAGACCTCGATAATCATGTCTTCAACATTATTGGCTGCTTTCCGCAAAGAGTTCTTATTGGTGTTTATTTGGTAATCCAGCAGTCCGAGCACTTCTTCTTCCGAGGGAAGTTGAGAGCCAGAAACCTTTTCAAGTGGAGCAATCCAATAACGTCTCTTCGATGGCATAGTAGATTGATGATGACTTAACCTAAAATGAATAAACACATCATACTTTGCATTAATCTTATGTTTCAAATAAATTTGTCTAATTTTCCGGTTGATCCTACCTGCTCCGCATGAGTGCATTTGGCTGATAAGCCGGAGTCTTTCACGACGTATTAACAAATTATTTCAAACAACTTGTAATACATTTTTTGTTTGGAACAATATGAGTAATTAACTCAGTGAATTTCATGGTGATATCTACAGGTTAAAATTTTTACCCTATTCAAGTGTGGGGAAAAGTACTGTAATAAGTATCGTCAAACTTCAATGTTGTTGAGGAAGGGGTAAATCTTGTCCAATTAAGAAAAAATTTCACAGGGAGGATTTTTCAACTATTGGAACCACTTTAGGGGTGAGGAGCTTAAACTTTCCAACTTTTGGTTTTTAAGAACCACCCTAATATATATATATATTATATATATATA
>CP045890.1:33292890-33348379 GCA_013387185.1 Caligus rogercresseyi
TAATTATCACAGGCATGACCTGACTTCGATGGCAGATATCATTCAACGAAGAGTGGATGAATGAACAAAATTAAGGTCTGTGTTTGCCCATGGGCTGAAATTTCTAGAAAAGATCAATTTAGTAGGACGAAGCAAACAAAAGACCTTAATTTGTTACGTAGTGTAGTTCGTCCTACAAATTATCTTTTCTTTATTTCATGCCAGATATCGAAATATAAAAACTGTTCTGAAATGTATGGACATATTACAAAAATATATTACATATTGGATTATAGTCAATAGACGCGAAACAATAAAAAACATATAGCCGCTTGAATAGAACACTAAATAGGTCAACTTTTGAAATATAAAGCCGATTATTTCGAATGTACGAAAGAATATAAATTAAAAAAACTGATTGAAAGGCAGAGATATAGTAGAAAAATAAATACTAACTGACATTTGGTGTTATTCTTACTTTGCACGAAGATAACTGGCCTGAACCATTAGAAATGTGAAAATCCTGATTTTCAAAAAAAGGCCATAAAGTCCAAACCTTTTTTCAGACGATTTTTTGAGTGGCATTTTTGAATCTACGTAAAAAAATGGGACTCAATTAGAAATTTCAGCCAGGGGCAAAATCGGTCTACATAGGAGTGTTATCGTTTATCGCTCATTTCATCGCACGCGGCAACCACTGCTATTCTCTCCTTTTTTTCCCGTACATCAACATGTTTAATGACTTTCTTCTTATAGATTATGTTAAAATTGAATTGCTTTATATTCTACATATAAAAAGAGTATAAATATCGTTTGCGGATCTGATGCGACGGATATGTAGAAGGCAGATATCTAATACTGAATCGTGAACTTATTCACTTTGTGTACGCCAGTTAGCAGAATGGAACTACCGATTGATTTTTGTAGAGCAGAGTACTAAAGTGGGTAGATTTTTCCACCGATACTGCTGCATTAAAGAAAACCCGATGAAATAAGTGCATCCCTAATATATTTGGGTAGGAAGCGTTATTGCATTCTGCAGCTGTTATAAAAATATTGAACTCTATTTAAAATAGATTGTTTCCTTTTAATTATCTGTGACTGACCTCTATCTATGTTTAGTTGAGAGAGGAAAAAGCCGTGAAATACGAACTGTATTATACAGCATTAGTCAATGCTGTTAACGTAACTGTTCTTTGTTTGCTTTTGAAGGAAGGAAAGTAAATTATGTAATTTTGAATTTGGAAAAAAACTAATATGGACATAATCTACTATCACTATATGTTAGAACTAACATAAGAAACTACTCGGACACTGTCTTATTGGATCTTAAAAGAACTTTCAATTTTATAAAGCTTTTTAAATTCACCAATAACGCTCCAATAGGAAAGAGTTTTCCACGGATATCCACAGTATATTTTTCAACGGAATTATAGCTCTGGCCGTTAGAGAGACAAATATTATTATTTCCGTTCGGGATATGTTTATAATATAAGTTTTGGGATGACGTCACACCACAGGCTGTCATTGCCATCCTTGAAGAGTATTGATATAGCCAATTGAGTGACCAACTTCTCAAGACTTTTGAGAGGGGAAAAAGAGTATTGACGTCACACATCAACTCATATTTTTGAAAGGTTTTCACTAGCTCTGTTGGAGGATACTTGGCTTTGTGGAAGCTCCTATATAAGTGAACGATTCCATCCCTTCACCCTTAATCTATGAGATCTTTGAAAATAAATGTGTGTGACGTCAATTACTCTTTTTCCCCACTCAAAAGCCGTTGGGAGGTTGGCCACTCAATTGGCTATATTAATACTCTGCGAGGATGGTAGTTGACAGCCTGTTTGTGACGTCATCTGATACCTATATTTGTAAATGTCGAAGTAGAGATGGTAGAGCTCACGATCGTATCCTCTCCTAGGAGTGACTACGATCGTGATCAATATCAGAAGAATCAACGACTCTGCTAGAAGGAATCAAGAGTATTATCTCTTATAGGAGGGTGACAACTTAACGAAAATGGTATGACGAGGTTATTCAAACTAAATCATGTCTGATTTCTGCTCTGATGAGTATCAAAATACTTTGAGCTATATAGGTCGGTAATATAGATACAATGTTGGGAAGCATTGCGTCACATTTGCTTCCTTCAACACAAAAATGAAATCATTTCACTAAAAATAGAATAGAAATCGCAAAATGAAATAAATAGTTTTTTCAACATCGTAAAATATATCTCCATATTTAAGTCGTCATGTCTCCAGAAGATGATCGTAATCTCTACCAGGAGAGTCAACGATTCTAGATCTCCATCTCTATTGCGAAATATATATATTAATAAAAAATAAACATATTATAGAGGTCTTTTTATAAATATTACTTTAGTATTCAGCTGTTTACCTTCACTCCAAATAAAGAACACGTATCTCTCTTAACTCCTGTCCCTTTATTATTGAGGTAATCATTTACTTAAGTTTTCCGCCGCTGAATCAAGGATACTGCATCACAGTCCTTTGGGATTTAGTTTTCTTCATATCCAGTCCACTTCGCTTTACAGTAATATTAAACATTATCATTCAATAAAGGCTTTATTTATATTTTTGAATTACAAATGATATTGGCATGGGGTAAATTACTCCTATGAATATGAGTCATTTTATTCATATTAATTATGGGTACATTGTTTATATATATTGTCGGATGCCTTTCTCGTGTGTTGATTTATATTTATGTAATCCATTATCCGATTTAATTGCACGTGGTGAATCAGAATCTAGTTAGTATTTAATGAATATGAAAGCAATCCCATAAATTCCAAATATTGGTATTCCAATAATAAAATGAGATTAATTTGTTTTCACATATCAGAGTTGATACTTTCAATTTATATTATTCTTAATAAATACAGACTGATTTGTGATTATTTTTTTCAATTAAGGTTTATTGAGATATATTATTCAATTTAATGAAGTTGAAATGATGATTTAATATTAAATGATGTTTTTCAATAATTTATTGAAATGATATGGGATACATATATATGTATCAGGAAAGAACGGGTACCCGGCCCAGTTCCGGCTGTTTTTGAACGGCCAGGCCGGTGTCTAAAAATCACAGGGCCGGGACTTTAATATATTCGTTCGTTCGTCATTCTGAAATTTTTTTAAATATTAAAAAATTAATGAGTAGTGTTGCACTTTTTGATAGGAATTTTTTTTCCAAAAAAATTGTCGTCACTTTCAGAATGACGAAGGAACGAATATATTTAAGTCCCGGCCCGGCCACGCTCGTGGCAAAAAAGTTTCCCGGTCGTTTCCTGATATATATATATGTATATACCGGGCATGTCAAAAAAATCTTATACTTACTAAAAACGTTATCACTCGAAGTTGCCTTAACCAATTTCGAAATTTCAACGCAAGCTGAAGATAAAGATACAGTTAATCCTTTTTTTAAATATTTTCTTCCTCAATCGTAGATGAGCGAGCAGTGTAACAACAGAACAAGATTGCAGGATGCTCTTTGCGGGCAGTACCCCGACAGGGATCGCCTTCACGCTGAACGTGTCCTGTCCCAATGTCTACGATGTCAAAAACGCCCTAGTGGCCGGCAGGACCTTGAACGGAAGCTTGGCTCGGGCCGGAAGCCGATCCTCAACTGCAAGGACGTCAAAACGGCCGTGGAGGCCGAGCCGACCAAGTCCATGGCGGCCCATGCAATCGTGTCGACCAGCACCATTGGCAGGATGGTCATTACCCTCTGGGTCCCTAAAGGCAATGTAGCGGTCGTTCTGCCTGTTCCTCACGGGATACACGGTCCATGTCTTCTCGTCACTGAAGATGATGACTCGATTGGCAGGTACAGACTTGAGGTCATTGAGGAGTCTTTGGCAGCAACGAAGATGGACCGCCATCATCTTGAGAATGAGCAGGGGGCTCTTCTTCCGATCTCCGTTGGGGTGCTGCCCGCAAAGAGCACCCCTGCAATCTTGTTCCGATTCTTACCTGCTTGCTCATCTTACAAGTTAGGAAGAAAACCTTTAAATAATAATGATCAACTGTATCTCTACTTTTAGCTTGCATGCAACTTTGGGGTACGGTTACTTCGATCTCCTACCTGAGCTAGAAACAAAGAGAAACCATACTTCAACACGGCCATCGTGCTAACATTCCTCACAAAACCTCTCTATTATTGTACTTATTATAGAAGAAGAAGGAAAAAGGTATTCGTCATCCAGAGTGCTCCTGCCTTGTTCTTATTATTGTTACATTGATTCATCATTGCTTAGGATCAAATTTCTCGAATGGGAGTGGACGGATGGCATGATTCCAGTCATTATATTTGCCCCGTCTCGTCTCATCCTCCTCCTCAATGATTGGAGGAGGAGACGAGACGTTTGGGAGCTCCTTCATCAATGTGGTCGCTCCTAGCACTGACTCGGCTCATGAATATGTTCAACACTCTGGATATATATATATATATTATACTTTTTTCCTTCTTCTTCTATAATAAGTAAATTAATAGAGAGGTTTTGTGAGAAATGTTAGCACGATGGCCGTGTTGAAGTATGGTTTCTCTTTGTTTCTAGCTCAGGTAGGAGATCGAAGTAACCGTACCCCAACTTTGAGTTATAACGTTTTTAGTAAGTGTAAGAATTTTTGACATGCCCGTATCAATGAATACTAAAACTTTATTTCATTGCCGGTATATATGTATATTTATATCGTCGCTGTCGGTAGAAAACCTCCTATGTCCAAAATCATGATTTTTATTTTTTTCATAAGTCGTACTATTGGTCAACCTTTATGTCTGTCTGTGATTTTACAAATATTTGACCAATGAAAATTATGGAAAATGACATGTGACTAAAACTCCTAACTCCATTGGATCCTGAAAACCTCTTAATTCTTTTTCATTTCCTGAAAATAACAGTTTTGGACAAAGGAGGTTTGCGCGCCGACAGCGACGATATATATCTATACTTATAAAAAAGAATTCCGTTCGTTGTTGTTCGTTCGTTCGTTCGTTTGTTCGTTTCCCTTATCTCCCGAACAGTTCATTAGATCTTGACAAAATTTTCTGTGAATAGTTTGAGAGCTCAGGGAGTGATTTAGTGGGGTGTCAACTCCCGGAAAATTCGTCATCAACATGCTTATTTTATTCGCCAAAACGTTTTTTGCCGATTTTTTAAAATTACAAGTTCGATTTTGCCCAAATTTTCTGTGGATAAGACTGAGGTACTAAGACGTGTTTTTGTTTTATTGAGTGTTTCCTGGAAAATTCGTTTTTCTACATGATTACTTAAAATATTTATCTTTATGTCCCTGTATGTCCCCCCAAATTTAAGTTTTGTGGAAAATAACAACATTTTTTATATTGCAACATCGTGCTTATCAAATTTTAATTATGCCTAGAGATGGAGAGTGATGTCAATACCAGCATTAAGGAATACAAATGGAAAAATGCAATGACGATGCAATGACGACTTTTTAAGGAACTACTTTTCATAAGAAAATACATATGCACTCTATGAAACGACTTAAAAATAACTTCTTTGTATGATATTAAATACCCAGCCGTAAGGAATATAAAACGGAAAAAATGGCAATGAAGATTCAATGACAACTGTTGAAGGAACTGATTTTAATATGAAAAGTCACATGCGATGACATCACTGAAATTATTCGTGTGATTTTTCTTTGTGCGATGTTTAAATACTCAGCCGTAAGGAATACAAAACGGAAAAAATGGCAATGAAGAGCTATGACAACTTTTTATGGAACTGGTTTTAATATGAAAAGTCACATGCGATGACATCACTGAAATTATTCATGTGATTTCTTCTTTGTGCGAAGTTTAAATACCCAGCCGTAAGGAATATAAAACGGAAAAAATGGCAGTGAAGACCCAATGACGACATTATAAGGAACTTATTTTAATATGAAATATTATTAAAGATACATTCATCCTTTTTCTGAGGATGAGGAATTTTTTTTTGGTTAATCAATAAAAAGATTCATATATTACACGGATAAAGTACATGAAAAACTACAATTGTTATTTTAAATTACAATATTATTATTTTTGAGTTGGTTGATCACATTTTAAAAAGCCACAAGTGAGAAGAAGTGAGGCCTTTTTCATAATGTCAACTAGCATAATTTCTAACTGTTTATTATTCAATCACATGATCACAAATACTATTTATTTATGGTAATCCAGAGAATTTTATATTGTCATGAAGTTAGTGAGGTAGTTTAAATTTTATGGGTCATCCTAATTTGCGTTTATGTAATACTATAGCTCAATTATATGCTGTAAATCCCAAAGGAATAATATAAATCAAGGGTCGACCGATATTTCGGCACCGACATTACATTTTTTTGCCTATATGGTTCGATAGAATTGCATCCTATAGGATATAAATAAGCATTATAGCCAATTACATTTTTCAAACCATCAGTAACTGCAAATTTGACATCAAAAGTTGCAAATAGTTACATATTTTATTTCTTCGATGATTTACTTATACAGCTTACATTGTTAAATTTCATGTTCTATCGCATTCTCTCATATATGAATAGAACTTAATATGCTTAAGCACTTCTTGAGTTGTGCCTCTGGGTACCAAAGAAGTATACAACAGTAAATATGTTTTTATAATATGTATTACAGAACGAGATAATTAGTACATGTTTAAACTTATATATTTTAAATTGTCTATCGCGAAACCATAAACAGAGACGAACTATGTTTATTGAGTACTAGCGAATGCTACCAAGAAATGTCCGCCGTGTACTTATATTCCTAGGCACCTCAAACTACTCCATAAAAAAGTGTATCAATATGTAATTAATTTTCCGGGAGTGTCACCCCACCACTAAAACACATTCCTGAGTCTCAAAAATTGTTCCAGGAAATTTTTTTGTCACGATATAAAATCAAAGTCATTTTCCGGGAGTGTAAAAACACAACTTCCTGAGTCCTCAAATGGAATTCAGCCATATAATATTTTAGAGCTGAAAGCTTAAACATATTTTTTTTAAATTAGTTATTAAACACAAAATAAAATTTGTTACAATTCAATTACTGAGCAGACAAATGGTCGTCTTAAAATCTATTGAAGGTCACTTCAAACGAAAATATGTGTGAAGAAATTGTGTTGATATGAATGAGTGTTGGTTTATTTACTCAATATAATTTAATAATATATTTTAAGGCAAATAAAATTGGCATATCAATTTAAAAAAAACAAAGTCACCATTGCATTTGAGAAACACTAGCTTTTTAATTCATTTTTTTATCGAAAATTTATGTGATTTTATCTTGTTTAAAATATGAATAATAGAGATTACAATATTTTAACTTTGGGTCTTACACGATTGTCGTGGTTCAGAAATAGCTCTCCACCTTTTATATTCTATCTTTGACGGAGTTTGCTCGAATGACAATTACGACCTCCTCTTTTGAATCCTTACATGCTCAAACACATGGTAAAAACATGATTAATGCTAATACATAATTTTTTAAGCATAAACGAGACCTAATAATTTTCTGCTGACGGGTGTGGGTATAAAAAATAAGGGAAAGGATGTTAAACACAAATAAAATTTGTCGATTTTGTTAATATGTTATGGCCACATCCGTAATTAAATCCCCTCTTTTTATTTTTGGACCTTTAAATTGGCAATCCGTGGTGTAATTTTAAGCGTCATAATTGTGACGTCAGGTGGAAGAAGACGCAGTCTGCTGTCGTCCCTAGTAGTATTGGTAGTAGTAAGCTGTTGTCTCCTCCTTCATAGGAAGAGCAGCAAGGTTTTTTTTTCTTTTTCTTTCTTTACCTACGTTGGTACTTCCTACCTTGAAATTGGCATATCAACAAAAAGAACAAACTAAGACAAGCTCGAATTACACGGCTTCATAAGGGGGTCTACGCAGGCTATTATAATGAGTGGTGAGGAAATGGATAAGGAGGATCGACTCCGGGATCCGGAGTACTTTAGTGGCTCTTCATCCTCGGATGACGATGACATTGAGGAACACTTGCGTCTCTTGGTGGGTATTGGTCATTGATGAAAAGAAAAATATTTTCTTCCGCTCCGGAGATGTTATGAACCGGGGTTTTGTATTGCCTCATTTCATTATTTATCACAAATGACATATATTTTTCTTTTTTTGAACGTAACAACGAACCCTTTTTTTCCTTTACTGATTTTGCCTTGGATCCGTTTTATCTCAAAAACCGTAAGTTCGAGAGCCCTCATTTGTTCAAAAACAATGGTTCCAAACCATGATTCAAAAAGTCTGTATTATTTTGTTTAATATTTTTCTCATTCAATTTGTTTTCTAGTCAGACTTTTTAAATGCCTCAGGAGTAGTCCTGAACCTCGTTTTTTCTTGTTGTAGTATGCCAATATTCGCCAAAAATATTATTTTCTTCGATTTTTTTAGCAAACTTCAACTGCCGGTTTCGAATTCAAAATGCATTTTAAAATATAAACATCGAGATTCAAACTTTGTTATATTATTTTCCTGAAAAAAAAAGTTATTTTGCATATCTTTTTAATCACTTTAGTGGCTCAAAGCAAATAATATTTCGGTTTATAACCGTTTTTAAATGATTGTTACCAAACAGATTCCTAAGCTTTTGTACTTTGCTGAATTATTTTCTGAATGAATTAAAAATTAGTTTTCTTGGATGGTTTTTCTTCTGTAATTTAAATTGAGTCTCCTCTTTGTTGGGATGTCATCATATTTTCAGGGTCACAGTGATGACATTGATGGCTACTTGGCTAGCCGGATTCTCCACTTGGACATGAATCAACCCCGGCCTGCGCAATTACTTGACGAAGTTTCCTTCGAGGGAATCGTCCGATACATCACCTCCGGAAAGGCTCGTAAGATCATCACCATGGTAGGGGCTGGTATATCCACCTCAGCGGGGATCCCCGACTTTCGCACACCCGACTCCGGTCTATACGCAAGAATTGCAGAGGAATACCCGGACGTGGGAAACCCCACGGATCTCTTCAGCATGAACTACTTCCGAATGAATCCCAAGCCCTTCTTCAAGCTGGCCAAGGATCTCCTCAAGAGTCAGAGCTTTCGGCCGACGCCCTGCCACTATTTTATCAAGCTCCTGGAGTCGAAGGGGCTTCTCCTTCGACACTACACACAGAACATCGACACCCTGGAGCGAAAAGCGGGCGTGAATAGTGATCTTCTCGTGGAGGCGCATGGGTCCTTTGCTTCTTCCACGTGTCTCTCCTGTGGGCTCCGCTATGATCAGGCCTGGATGGAGAAAAAGGTTCACGAGATGGACGTCGTCACCTGCGAGAGGCCGGATTGCCATGGGATCGTGAAACCGGACATTGTTTTTTTCGGGGAATCTCTTCCGGAGAGGTTTTCGGGGCTTGTCTTCCAGGACTTTCCCTTCTGCGACCTTCTCATCATCATGGGGACCTCTCTTCAGGTGCAACCCTTCGCCAGCCTCGTTAATCAGGTGCCGGAGACTACGCCGCGCCTCCTGATCAACATGGAGGTCGTGGGGAACGAGGGAGGCAATGACTTTATTCTTCGGCTCATGGGGAGAGGTGGAATGGACTTTAGTTCCGAGAGACGCTATAGGGATGTAGCGGAAATCGGATCATGCGATGCAGGGTGCTCAAAACTTGCGGAGGCCCTGGGATGGAAGGTAATCAGTTGATTTTATTTTTTCCCGTAGATGTCTTTTGTATTATACCTCTTTTACCCTTTTTATTTCTAGGAGGAACTCATCAGTTTAATGGGTGGAAGCTAAGACCCGTTTGCTGCAAAAACCATTCGGGATTGATACAATATTATTATTTTTTCATTCAGATCTTCAGAAAATAGTTTTACAGGGTTTTTATACTGGATTTGTGCATTGGATTATAAGTATTCTTAAATCAACTATTTTGTAATAAAGCCGTTTATATGATTTTTGCGGGGTTTATTTCCTTCTCCAACTGCAAAAGTGTATTTTTTGGGAATCCTTTAAATTGATTTATCGATGAATATCAGGTAACCATTGGTAAAGCTAGGTCTACCGATTGGTATTCAACGCTACCGTCGGTTGATTTCTGTTACTGCTAATTTTATTAACAAAACTATCAAATAGCGATTGATTTATGTTTATCGGTAGCAACTAACTTTTCATTTATATTAATTCACAGATGTTAATATTATTTCAATCATTCCTACTTAAAAGCTCCATAAGGATCTTTTTATATTAGTCTTATGAATACTTTTTGTGGACTGAATAAATATAATTAGTTATTCTCACAAGTCATTGAGAGAGATTTAAAGTAATTATCTCATGTTCATTTGTTTACTTCCATAAATGAGTCTATTGTACACAATTGAAGTAGGCACTTAATAATAAAAAATACGATACTTGGATCCAATGAATGGAAATATCAAGCATAATTTTAACAACCATACACATACGTGAAACGGTTTTGTAACTATCTACCAGGATTTTCTGCTAGTGTTATCTTTTACCTCACTTATATTGGAGTCAACCAATAGGAATAGAACAACTACTATTTGAATACATATTCTTAGATCAACTATATATGCTTTTAAAAATAAAATGTTAACAAAAATATTTTATCTAACAAATATTACAATCGAGTTGAACAACTTATAAGGATATTTTTGTTTGTATATGCCTTCAAGTAGAAGTTCATATAATTAAACTTATAATTAACAGCAAGAAGGATTCAAAGAGTATAATTATAAAAACTAATAAACGTAATAAACCTTCCAGGACCCACCAAAAATTATTTGCCAAGGATTGGGAACATGCTATATATGAAATTCTCTTCAGTTATGAGCCAGTCAAAATCCTGTTGAAGTGTCATATATTTTTACATGATAAAAATACATACAGATAATCGCATGTTAAAACATTTAAAGGGTATAATTATTAAACATATATAAATATGGGATCACATTATTTATGATATCATGGATTCATCAGGGGCTTCAGAGGATGTCTTGCGAACACCAAGAGGAATGTTATTGGACCCAGTGGCCTCTGTTACATTTTTGCATTTGGAGCTGAAATGTCCATACTCATAGCACTTATAGCATTGGATCTGAGGGCACTCATTGGACACATGTCCAATTTCATTACAGTTGTAGCACGTAAGATTCTTTCCATATTTGCCCTTTCCAGGAACAGGCTTATTCTCTTCCCAAAGGCATTCCCCTTCGCCACTTCCGTCTTGGGACAAGCGAAGCTGATATGACCATAATCCTTGCACTTAAAACACTGTATGTCGGCTTTGGCAGCCGAGGAGGAACTCTTTTGGGGACAGGCAAAGCTCAAATGGCCGAATTCTTGGCAGACGTGACACTGAATCTTCTTTTTCTTGGCTTTGCTCTCCTCTGGAACTTCATTTTCTTCTTCTTGTTTCCTATCAAGATCACATTGGAAGCTGGAAAAGTGCTTCTTGAGCCTTTCAAAGAGTTTGGGCTCTTCAATCTTTGATACACCGCCAAGGCGGTGTGTCTTGAAGACTTTAGAGAGGGGTTTGTCCACGGAGTGTTTGATATACTGATATACGAACCGATCTATAAGATCTGAGCCGGAGAGATCACATGCGACCTTCACCATGATGAGCACGTAGTGTTAATAATATTGCACACGTGCGTATTATTTGTTATTCTCTAAAATGGTAGTATTTGTTTATTTCTTCTTTTTTAATGATATATTTTTGTGACGTCACACAGATTAGAACCATAGAGATATAAATCAAGGAGAGTGAATAAGGTGAGTCAAAGAGGAGATCTTTGACTTATGCTCTTGTTCACAAGGGATATTTTTGTGACATCACGAATGCTACAATAAAAAATATTATTTATTAGTGCTATGATTTAGATATTATTTCTCAACTTTAAATCTCAATTGAAAATATTTCATTACATTATTGTTCTGTGCTAGTGTATAGAACCCATGTTACATGAAAAAACATGTTATTTAAATGCAGAGCTGCGACTACCGAATGTAAATCGGTATTCGAAACTACCGACGGTAATTTCAAATACCGAACCGATTATACGATATTCGGTAGAAAATATCGAATACCGTACCAATTGTCAATCGGTACAGTGTATTTGAAAGTATGACTTTTGTAGCATTCACATAGAGACATAAAGATATAGAGAGCTTATCCAAGGAGAATATATAAAGATGTGTGAACAACGAACTCTCTAAGGCAGGCAGGTTGGCGTTAGTTGACTCAGCTGTTGTATGATGTCATTGTTGAATATGCATATTATTATTAGACATGGAAAAGCGAGGGATTTTTTGGGTGTGTGTAAGGGAGAATGTTTGAATGGCACAATTAGGTTCAGGCTCTTGTTATCACTATTCTCTTTCCTCAGAACAGAAGCAAAAACAGAGATTCAAACATAAAATAAATACCTTCCGTTCCGGCCGACTTGGCCTACTTCATAAATGAAATAAATATTCCTCAAAAGAGGAAAGAGAATAGTGATAACAAGAACCTGAACTCAAATGTACCATTCAAGCATTCTCCCTTTCACGGTGAGGTGGAAGAAGATAATGAAGATGACGTCGAAATTTTTACTAAAAAAATAACTTCCGACGTCTCTTCCTCTAATATTCGTCGAGAAAATGATGAACAAGAATCTTAGGAAAATTCTGATTTTATTGAAGATCTTGATGTGGAGGAAGAAATGACAGCAAGCCACGAAGAATATTCCCAAGTCTCCATGATTAGCAATAGTTGTTCGGAACAAGGTCTCGCTTACATTGCTGGGTTTTTGGCGAAAAGCTTATGGATGCTTATCCCAACCTTGGGGGAAAACATGTGACTTCGGATCATACGAAGAGACTACAAGTCTTTGGATAGCACTGGTCTCCAGAGGAGGTCTAATTGCTCCTTCAATAGATTTCTTGCACTTTGTCGCTGCTTAGAAAAACATTTCAAAGCTTTTCATTGTAAACACAAGGATAGAGTCGATAGAGATCCTAATGTGTTCGAAAGACTTCATAATCCCTTATTTAAATGTATCCTGATTGGCCGCAAGAAGTCATTTGTGAAAACAAGAACAAGAATCCGGATTAAAAATATTAATCAAAGGCTCAAATTAAAATATTAGATCATTAAACAAATAGGTCAATTTACCAATTAGTATTTATAAGTTAAGTTTTTGTATGATTTCCATTTAATTTATCATTATTATACGTTCAATAAAAAATGTATATAATAATTTTCTATAATTTCTATATGGACTTCATCAGTGGCGTTCCTGATAACCCTGGGCCCCACCTGAAAGGAGAAAACTCGGGACCTTTTCACCACAGTGATGGAGCTCCCTATATGCTCGCCCTGCCCACGTATTGCATCGCTCCAAAAGGCCCCTGAACTTCACTTAGCTCTACATTGATACACGCATGTGTGAACAAACACATCTAACAGCTTCATTTATTCTAAAAATGTCTTGCTGACTTTCTGCATATTATTTTCTTAAGATATGTCGTTTTATTCGTTGTGAAGGGCTTACTAACTTCTGCTTCCATATTTTGTAATATTAAAAAATATATTATCACTTTTGATTAAAGTGCCCTCACTTAAAAAATAGCCTTCCTTCACAATCCAGCTCCATCCCCTGGAAACAAATTTGTTGATTCTTCGTGCCCCACCTATTTTGTCCCCCCCCCCCCCTTGATATTGTAGTCTGGCTATGGGTCTGCACATAAATATTTATTGGCATATTACCACGAACTAGACCAGAACTGTAACAGAGTTGTTATGTATCCAAATATCTAAACTACAGGATAATATTAAATTAGTTACATAAGCAGATGAGTTATGTCTTGGCAATCCGCAATATTTTATTATGGAAACTGCACAAACACGCACTGTACCTTTAGGCATTTTTCAATAATTGATAGCAATGAATGGTTCCTTTTAAATAATTTCTTTTAAATTAATGAATAATAATATGCATATTTCAACAATGACGTCTTACAACAGCTGAGTCAACTAACGCCAACCTGCCTGCGTTAGTGAGTTTGTTGTTCACACACCTTTATATATTCTCCTTGCATTGAATACTAGAGTACCTGAAAGATCATTTAATATCGGATAATAAGAGACAGCAAAAAAAATCAAAATCTATAGCCATCCATTTCCTACAAAATACAAGTACATATATAATTTATATAAGATTAGTATGTATTGAATTTCAAATAATATCTATAAATTATAACAAATGATGTCCTTTGTTAAAAACTGTCCGATATGAAATGCATATGAAGAAGTAAAAGCAGATATATAAATACATTTCTCCTCTTTCTAATCTACCGTACCGAATATCGATCGATACTGTAGATATATAATACAATCTACTGAATACCGATCGGTATTCGGTATATACCGAATATCGAACCGGCAGTAGATTTTTCTACAGAATCCCAGCTCTGTGTAAATGATATATCATTAATATTCATTATTTTAAGTAATTAGCAAATAGTAATTTCCAACAATAAAAATATTTTTTACAATCAAGATTTTAATTTATTTGAAGGAATTTATAAATCACAATAGAATATACATATGTATAATTCTTACTCGAGAATATGGCATTTTCGCTTTACAATACAAACTGAACTAGAAATCTAGCATAGCAGCTGTGACATCACAACAAAATAGTCAGCTGTCGCCCTGCAATTGCTTACGTCGATTCCGTTGCCTCATCTTATTTATATTCTCCTTGGATATAAAGCATAGAGATTAAAGATATAGAGAGCTGATACCCTTCAATAGCAGTGAAACATCGTTCAGCTGATTCTGTGTGTCCACTATAAAAGTAATTTGAACTACGTCATCAAAAGCTAATCATAGAGATAGATTATATCTTTATGATCAGCTTACGAGGACGAAGTACAAATTACATTGTTTATATTGGACACACAGATACATCTGAAGGAAGAATAAGCTCATATATCTTTTTATCTCTATGCTATCAAGACATCTCTATGATTCAGGGCCTTAAGGCACTGCTATGATTAGAACCAAAATATTGTCTCTTTTTAATGAGTGACATCACAAGTGTGAGCAGGGGGGCCACTTATTTTAGAAAAAAAGGTAATCGTACAGTATGATTCTTCAAATCTTACAATATGAATTAGCTCACTATAAATAAGATTTGACAATAACTTGACGCATGATATAAATCGATAAATAATTTAAGTCTCTTCTCCCAACAGAACAAAACAATTTACAACTTTTTAACTATTATAAAGAGTATTTCAAATGTAATTATATAGTTTTTCAACTATTCCTTTAACAAAATAAAATTATCCAGAGACACACTTTTACAAAGCTAATGACACGGTTACAATTCAAAAGTCTTTTTGATTAAATAAAAGCATGAAAAATATATGTATATCCCTAGAAAAAATGTTAATTAGGTCAAAATATATATTTGTCGGTTCATGAACCAATATATTGAGCCACTTACATATAGAAAGTGTTGCGTTTTGAAGAAAATTATTTTCAACCTTTAAATCAACAACAATAGGCAGACATGCAGTTGTAAATACATAGACAACGATATTACGATGATTTAACGTTCATTCGTGAACATCGAACGATGATTTTTTTTTGGAAAAACAATTAAGAACAACAAATTTTCCAATTACTCATTACAAAAATAAAAATTATAAAAACCCAAAAGTTACAAAATATTTAATTACCTTATTTTTACCCTCACATCCTTTAAAGTTATTTGAACAATTTGGCTTAAATCATGAATGCTTTGAACGGCTGTGGACGATTTTAATACCGACTTGACATAGAAGAGAAAAAAAACTGAAAACATCTCTCTGGCCTCTCTTTTATTATAGTATTAAAACCCTCACAAACCTCTCCCTTTTTCATAACAAAGCTGTTATTATAATATTAACTCTAGAGGAGGAACCTTGATACGGAGTTCCCCCCTGTGTCCGGAGTCACTTATTCGACAGGATTCCTGGACGAGAGGAACTCCATCGTCTCTTGTCGGGACTGACTTGTTCTCATGGTAGTAGTTCAATGCCTCCCTCGTCACGGAAGGCTCTTTAGGCTTCCTATCAAAGCTTATTAATTCTCTTAGCATTTTTCTGGCCTATTTGACGACGAAAGTGAAGGAGGAAGACAGTAAGACCACCCTTCATAATTCATCTAGAAGATAAAAGAAACAACGCGGAGAGGTTTAATACTTAAATAAAAGAGAGGCCAGAGAGTTGTCTCTATGTTTTCAGTTTTTTTCTCTTTCTATGTCAAGTCGGTATTAAAATCATCCACAGCCGCTTTGAACCAATAGTAGTAGGAAAAAGTCCAAAAAAGACTACTTTGCTAAGGAGTTAACGACGTGGTTAATCTATGTATACAAAAGTAAACACAAGGAAAATTGACATATAAAAAAACAGAGCCAACTGAATGCATCACTGGTTTTTCCGATCCCACGGGGAGCGAAGATCACTTACGATCAACATTCAGGTCCAAAAATATGTTACATGTTTTTTTTTATATCCCTAAGCGTATGAAAATAATTAGAATAAAAAAGTATGAGATTAATTTTTTATAAATAATATGGTCACTCTTTAAATTTTGTTCATTAGTCGTAATAAATCCATATTCTTCTTGTATGAGAGCGAAATGAATATATAAAAAATATGAATTAAGGTTTTACTCAAAGTATGTAAAAAAGTTTGTAAAAATAGAAGTACTTAAAGAGACCTCGAAGTTTTTGTATTGAAGGGGAGGAGGAGGCTATTCATGTCAATTAATAATGTCTCAGAGTTGCTTTCAAAATTCCGAAGAAAGGACATGACTTTTTTTTCTCCGTTAATTTGCTGAACAAAGAATGCAAGAAGAGGGGGATGGAAAGCAGGATTTAAGTATCTCAAATGACACCTGTAAAGCGAAGTGGACTGTATAAGATGATGATATACCAAACCCCAAAAGAACTGTGATGCTGTATCCCTGATGCAGCGGCAAAACCTAATTAAATGATTACCTCAATAAATAAAGAGACAGAGATGAGAGAGATGGGTGTTCTTTATTTCAAGTGAAGGTAACAATTGAGTACTCCTGTAATAATAATAATAATAAACCCGCGATGATGCTCTCCCAAGTAATGCATCATGCTGTTATCAACCAATCAGATCGCTTTGATGCAATGGTGTACTTTAAGTACTCAACTAATGCCGGGAATGTCGCCATTAGAGAAAGAGTAAATAAAGAGAACAAGTCCCTGCTTGATATAGTAATAATAATAATACTAACGTGGGTTATATTATTCAAACCCATACTAATATGATAGATTTGCCGCGACAACACCTTATTACGGGTCAGACACCTAAGCGAACGTCTTGAATTGCGTCTTGAAAGTTTGAAAATGAAATTCTTCAAATGGTTGTTCATTTATTTATAGGGAAATCCAATCTCAATGTAATAATTAATTTAAGTTGACTCTAGATGTAACTTAGTTTATTGATTACGTTTTTAAGAGAGGTCACAGAGTCCCTTGTGAAGAAAAGAGGGGATCGGAGCATAGAGATATAAAGATATAGAGAGCATATTCCCTACAATAGCAGAAAAACATCGTTCAGCTGTATTATTTTGTCCATATAAAAAAAGTAATTTGTACTACGTCATCGTAAGCTGATCATTTAGATATATTCTATGATCAGTTTACAATGACGTTGTACAAATTACTTTGTTTATATTGGACACAAAAATACAGATGAAAGGAGAAGATCTCTATATCTTTTTATCTCTATGGATCGGATTTACTCAGTCATTTAAAACAGTGCCTTAGAGTAGCAGAGTCTGGACGAGATGCTGATGAGTCATAACAAAGCTGACAAAATCTCATAACAAACCAAATTTCATATCATAAATAAATAGGTGTTTGGATTGAATAGCAAATTTAATGTTATTCTTATAAATCAAAGGGTATATTTAATGTAAAAAGATGGCTATTGAGTTGAATTTGCTATGAATTGCATTATTTTTATGATTTTGTCACTATTTTGAGCAAAATAGGATTTATATGTTGAATAACAATATTATTGCATTTCTAATTTTATTCATAATGTAGGCAGCCCTTCATCAATCACGAAACCTTTTGTTTTTATGTTTATATCTCTAGGATCAGTCATCAAAATAGGTTTCTCTTAAAACTTTACTAGAATAAGAGCAACAAATGATCTTTCCGGAGTAAAACAACAACCTTGGAAGCATCCCACATACTGCCATCGGAGAAAACTTATTCTAAAGGCAACCTATTGTACATCGCACAATTCAAGAGTAGAATGAGGCTACTGCCAATATTCTCATTTTACTCTTGAAACTGATTGGACTCCAGAACGATCATTTGTTGCTCTTATTCTGGGTAAAGTATTACGAAAAACCTATTTTGATGACTGATCTTAGAGATATAAATATAAAACAAAAAGGTTTTTGTGATTGATGAAAGGCTTCCACATTACGAATAAAATTAGAAATACAATAATATTGTTATTCAACATATAAATCCTATTTCTGCTCAAAATAGTGACAAATCATAAAAATAATGCAATTCATAGCAAATTCAACTCAATAGCCATCTTTTTACATTAAAATATATCCCCTTTGATTTATAAGAATAACATTAATTTGCTATTCAATCCAAACACCTATTTATTTATGATATGAAATTTTGTTTGTTGATATTTTGTCAGCTTTTGTTATGACTCATCAGCATCTCGTCCAGACTCTGCTACTCTAAGGCACTGATTTAAAAAAACACACTCATTTTTGAAATACGTTAACAATAACATTTGTTAAATTTGACGTAACGTTATATACATTCATTCAATGAGATTGAATAATATAAATTAGTGGAAAAATTAACATAAAAATTCACTAATCAATATTTATCAATTAAATAGTGTAATTAAAAAGCAATAATTGTATTGTTATTTATATTAATTTGCAAAATATATAGGTGTATCATTTCATTCAATACTTACCTATCCCTATATTTTTAGCTTTTTTCAATATATTGTCATTTTGTTTTTTATTATTTAAACTGTTTTTTCCATGATTAACTTTGTTCATTTCAATTTTGACCTTTTTCCTAGGATATTTTTTCGAATGACGTCTGTTCCCAAATCATTTCTTCCAGACAACCATAATACAGTCAGTTCCAATTTTATCATCCAATTTTACAGTTTTTTAAATGACGTCACTTCTATTCAACTATAGTTTTTATAACAAAAAAATCCCTAATAAAGAATATAAAATCAATAGAAAAGCTTATATTAATATCGAAGAAAGAGAGTTTGGATTGACTCTTCAAGATCTTGTGTCTAATAACCTAAGAGTTTGGGTTTCGTGATCCTTCTCTGGTTTTATTTCATTGCGTCTTTAAATCCCACATTCATCTATTATAATAATAATTTATGCATGTAATGTTGATGAATATGCGCGCTTATCATTTGCTCTTCATATGGGCCTTGATCCATCTATCGCCAGAGGCATTGACTATAAACAAAAAAAACACTTTATTTTGTCTCATATTTATATATGTACAATGCACAATTGGGTCTAAAGTATTTATTTATAGAGGACCACAATTAGCTAAATTATAATGGTTGAAGGCGGTGGATTATTTTTGGTTTAATTCACTTATTAAGATAGAAGATTGCCGGTAAGTGGTGTAAGATTATACTTTAACAACATGGCCGCCCTGAGAGGCAATGTATAAAAAAACAAGATGGACGGAGTCGATAAATATAAATGCAACGCATGATGTCATTGGAGTCCTTATCAATTTAAGTAGTATTCATTTCGGTTTTGAAGATTATTAATTTAATTTATGAATATTATTTTGTTGTATTTTCTTAGTTGAAATAATTGGTAGCCTTTGGTATTTTTTAAACCTTTAAATAATTGTAATAATGGAGTAAAAGGTTTGTATTTATTTATTTATTTTAGTTTACCCCCAACATTATCCTAATGTTAAATTTACATTCCATTTTTGATTATATCATCGTTTCCTTCGTGTTTCTCTTTTGAGTATAATTAAATTCTTTGCAAGTATTGACATACTATTACGCGTTGTTTATTTAACATTTAGATTTAACACCAAAAATATATTTTCAATACAAATATTTATGCCGCATGAAATGAAGCAAACAAAGAAATTAATTTACAATATATAAAAAAGTATACATTTTTTTCAAAATTGTTCATTTATTTTTTGTAAATCTAAAAATAAAATATATTCAAACAACCCAAAGGACATGCGTAGAAAAACATAAGTAAATTTTATAGTTCATTTTTTTCTCCCGTTTAAAAAACATTAACAAATGTCCAATAAAGACGATCACATTATTACATGCAACGAAGTAACTATTAACATTTTAAAATTACATACATAATATGAAAAATAAAATACGGAAATGTGCTCAACACTAAAATTATGCTTATGGGTTCTTGACATAAAATATAAAATAGTTTGGATAGGACACGTAGAATCTCAGCCAAAACGGATGACAAGTTTTGATATCCAAATTTTGACGAGTCCAAGAGTCTCACGAGTTCGGATCCGAGTTCGTAGCCATGAGCAAGATGAACATGGCTCCTATTTCTTACTTGTCCAACAAAGCACATATCACATATGGACTGGGTTTCTTCGAAGAAATTTATGAAAAGGGAGATGTTGTATGCAATACACTTTCACACAATTTTCGAGATGTTTTATTTGCGCTTACAACTGAAGATAAGATGAAATCTCTCTGGACTCTTAATTCCTTTAAACTCCTTTGTAGCATATATTAGTTATGTCCAGAGCTGGGATTCGGTAGAAAAATCTACCACCGGTTCGATATTCGGTATATACCTTCTACCGATCGATATCGGTATTCGGTAGATTTTATTATATATCGGACAATGTATAACAAAGGATAATTAAGTACATAATTTGCTATAATTTATTAGAGATTATTTGAAATTTAATACATACTAATCTTATATAAATTATATATGTACTTGGATTTTGTAGGAAATGGAAGGCTATATATTTTTTTCTCATTTACTACCTCTTATTGTCCGATATTAAATGCACTTTTAGGTACTCTAGTATTCAAGCATAGCATTTGCTTATATTGAATGTATATTTATGTATATGCTCTATAATAATATAAGTTGTAATTGTTTATTTATTTTGCAAAGTTTAAGTTCTTCACACAAGGGGCGCTTCACAAATTACTTTGTTTATGTTGGGCAAAGCGACAGTTGAATGATGTTTCTCTGCTATTGAAGGGAATAAGCTCTCTTTATCTTTATGTCTCTATGTGAATGTCGCAAAAGTCATAATTTAAAATATACCGTACCGATTGTCAATCGGTACGGTATTCGGTAGTTTCTACCGAATATTGTATAATCGGTTCGGTATTTGAAATGTACCATCGGTAGTATCGAATACCGATTTACATTCGGTAGTCGCAGCTCTGGTTATGTCACATAATTATTATATGCTACAAAGGATTTCAAATTCAATTGAGAAGGACACATAACTTATGCAGGCTTGTGAACGGAACGCAAAATTGAACGGTGTTCAGCTGAACGCACGTTCAATGAACGGAACGCAACTTTTTTTTGAACGCTGAACATTGAACGCAAAAAAAGAGTTTTGCGTTCAGCGTTCAATTTTTCCAAACATTTCTTGGACTCACTTCATCACTTTTTTTGGAAATTATTTTCTAAAAAAAAGTCATCACTACGCATCACTCTTTTCGCAAATTATTTTCTTAAAAAAACGTCATCATTACGCATCACTTTTTTCGGAAATTATTTTCTGAAAAAAGAACATCATCACAACGCATCACTTTTTTCGGAAATTATTTTCTAAAAAAACGTCACTACTACGCATCACGTTTTCGGAAATTCTTTTCTAAAAAAAAAAACGTCATCACTTTTTGGGAAATTCTTTTCTAAAAAAGACCCTCTTAGACCCTGGGTTAGATCCAGATTTTTTTAAATAAAAACCCTAAATAGTACTTCCATTTTTCTAAATTATACAATATATTTTTATATTTGAACGCTGAACGCTAACGGAACGCTGAACGCAAGAACATTGAACGGAACTCTGAACGGAATGCTATTTTTTTAACGCTGAACGCAAAAAAAGCTGAACGCTCACAAGCCTGAACTTATGTGTCGTTCGCAATTGAATTTGCTCAATATGATGCACCTTATAATGAACTATAAGATCCGGCTAGGGTGGCTTTTATATTTGGTTGAACTAGTTCCACCCTCAGATCCCTCTCACAAACACAATTTTTAGCAGATTAAATTTGTGGATAAACCATAGGATCTGATTTGTTTAGGAAACCACATTTCTCATCACTAACTGTGTAATTTTCTGCAGTAGATGAAGGTTCTTACTGTTCCATTTTGTTAGTTTTGGGAACGTTCCCCGAACGGTAGGAGGTAACGAAATGCGAACGTTCCCTTATGTTAGTTATAAGAATGTTCCCCGAACGTTTGTTTCGTTATTGTATTTAACCATGAGGAAACGTTATTTAAGCGTTCTTTTTTGGTTACGTTCGAACGTAACCTTTAGGGAATCCAAAACTAACGTAATGTGTTGCTTGGGAATTGCCCAAGAAATATGCGGTAAATAATCTAATATTAAGAAAAGTAAGCAAAAAAAAATCCTTTAAATAGACAATTTAGATAATCATAACATAGAAAATAATAATACTCCTTTGTCAAGCCAATTCACTTGCCAGATAAACCAATTAGAATGAGGTATACTTATATTCAAATTAATACAGGAGGGTAAACTGCTTTGAGCATAATGCACGTTGACACTGCTCTCCCTATTACAGTTTATTTTTTCGTATTTATAAATAACTATTTAAAAATCGTCAGAATATAAAAGTCTTTTAGTAATGGGACTCGCTACGTTCAAAATTCAAAAAAATATGCATAACTATGGGATTTAAGAAACTAAGGAGGTCAGCCAGGGCTCTATTCGTCGGTTCTTATGGCCCAAAGTAGGGTTTTTAGCACCTTAAGTGTAAGTGGTTCTCCATAGAACAATGAAAATATCCCGTAAAAATGCCCTTATTGACTTGCAATAGATGAAAGGGAATCCAATCCCATTGTATTAATCTGTTTATCGTGACGTCAGAGGATATGTAGGTTATTGTTTCTTCTTTAAGTTTAATGTATATTTTTATATGGTTAAGAGACTCTTCGTTCACTCACTGGATCATGACTTGGTCGACCCTTGAAAAAACCTATCAGTAGTCAGCAGCGAGCTGTGTCCAATCGTTATCGGTCGATTTACGTCACTTTATCAATTGAAGGTAGTATCAGTAGATGCAAGAAGTTCTTGGTATAAGATTCAAAATTACACATATTAATAAAATATATCATTAATATAATCAAACTGAATCAATATCTAATATTTGTCATACATTTTGTCAAGTTCAAAAATATATTACTTAATTGATAAATTATTTTCTCCCTCCTAAAATAAACATAAGACAGAATTCGGTTAAATTCTAGCCTATTGGACTACATGTGTCCAGGAGCAGTTTAATGCTCATGATTTTCTACGCTGCAGCGAGATGATGGAGTTCCAAATCCTCTTTTTATGATTCGTGGTGTCCCAATAGCTGCAAGAACGAGGTTCCAAACATAATCATTGAGATTGGTGGGATCTGTTCACCCATAGGCGGAAAGATACCCGTTATTATAACTGGTTCAATTTTTGGTTCCAAATTCACTGCCGATATGTTATTGAGCCCAGCCAGTTCACAACTTACTATATATGTCTTCAGATCCCACCAGTCTGAATGATGGGTTCGGAAACCCGACTGGCCCGATGGCTCATAAGCGGAGGATTTGGAAACTCAATTCAACATAATTAAGATTGGTGGGGCCCAATGACCCATCGCCAGTGTATTTTAAACCCTAATACCCTGAATGGGTTGACATTGAAATGGCGACGGTGATTTGCTAAGTATCCTTCAAGACATTTGCTTTCATATTTTGACATGTTTTTCTTTTCTAACTAATTTATACAAATTGATCGCGATTTTGTCAAATTTTTTCGATAAATAAATAGAAGGATCAGGACCGTTAGCAAATCTCCGATCTGCGAGCAATGATCGTTATTAATAGTCAATCAGAAACAAACTCAGATCAGCAAGGTTGCACATTTTTTTATCATTCATTTTTGATGAATACCAATTTTTTTTTTGCAAATTAATCAATAAATATTATTTTTATTTTATTTGGTAACACTGTTTTAAAAAACACAATCCTTTTCTTATCCTTAACAGTAGGATTAGATCACAGAGACATAAATATATAAAACAAGAGAAAATGGATTAAAGATGATGTTTTTCAAGCAGAGGTAATCAAAACATCTTCAAATTTTTAATCATATAAATTGATTCAAATGAAAATAAAAGCCAAATGTTATACATCTTGAGTTATGATGAAGCTTTGCTCTATAATATTGTTTTGATCATCTCGTTTTCTTTATGAACGCATCAACTAAGGAAGCTCCCGTATGTTTCTTCCAGGTATCACTCTTTCGATCTCTACGATGATCCCTCATTCCCGCATGGGAGGACACCTCTTCATGAGAGAATGAGTGATTCCCTCCTCACTGACCCTTGCTTCCCACGTCACACCATCTCGATTTATTCGTTCATAATCCACTGACGTCAGGCCTTGTCTTCATCTCTTCTTTCCTCAGACCTCCTGGCAAGACACATGCGACTTAAGCTGTGCAGATAAAGAGAGAGAGAGAGAGAGTGAGTGAGAGAGAGAGAGTAGGTTCGTTTCTTTTTCTTCTCGTTCCTTGGTCGTCGTAGGAGTCATAATAACATTAGTAGGTTGACAAGGTGCTATTTCTTCAATTTCTTCTGTTTCTTCTTCTTCTTCTTTCCAACCTCCTCCTTCTTCTTCTTCTTCTTCTTCTTCTTGTTCCCAGTTAGACGATACTTCTCTCCTGGACTCCCTGGTAGGAAGGAAGGAAGAAAGGAAGGAGTTAAAAGAAGGAAGGAAGGAAGGCAGGCAGGAGGGGATTTGGACTCCAGAGTGGTCCTTCGTGTTTGGAGTTCCTTTCGAGGGCAGTGGTGTGTGTGTGTGTGTGTGTCGTGTGTGCGTGGTGTCGTGTGTGTCATGTCCCGTCACGACGGAGTGAGCTGTGATTCCTGTTTAAAGGGTAACTTCCGTGGTCGTCGCTACAAGTGCCTCGTCTGCTATGACTACGACCTCTGTGCCTCCTGCCACGAGTCTGGCGTCTTCAGTGGTCGCCACACGCCGGGGCACGCCATGCAGTGCATCCTCACAAGGGCGGATCGGGACCTCTACTTCGGGGGAGAGCCACCGTCAATCGGGAACTCTGGCACGCAGCAGCAGCAGCTCAGCACCGCCTCACTTCTTAATGGAGCAACAGTCAGCCATGGAGGAAGCTCAGAGACTTGCTACTCATATACTTGCCCACTCTGCGCTGGACTCGGATTCACGGAGAACACGCTATTGGGTAATACTATCAAGAACAAAGAAAGACAACAAGTACTCTCTAAGGGATACAAAATACACACTCATGTGGATGACTGACTGACTGACTTGATTGGCCTAGTCCTCAATCCAAGGAGGTTTTGGGTTGACTCATCTCAAAAGACAAAAGCAGCAGCACTCTCATTGACCTCCACACGAGGAAATAATTTCTAAGGCAGTGGCTATGCACTTGGTTGGAAAAATAAAATAAAAGGAGTCTATTTTTAATTGATCTTCACTTAATACGAATATCAAGAATGTTACTTGGATATGCTTCGAGATGTCCCGCCACTTAATGAGGCACTTTTAAAGAGTGTTTTTTTAGAAGACGTCATAAACTGGATTTCCATTGACAAAAATCGATGAAATGTTTTTCATCTTTATTTCCTGATAATAATATATTACGTTTTTGATTTTGAACTTTCAAAACATGATTATTTGAAATTATTTTTTTATATGCAAAGGCTAAATGCATTGACTTTAATATTATTACTTAAATAATAGCTTTGTTATTTATAGTATTTATTAAAAGAATGATAACGACGTGCACAGCCATCTAGATGGATAGTATACTTATATAGCCATCAACTAATGCAATTTAAATAAACGACGCCATTGGATCAGTATCACAGAACACTATCAAACAAAATACATGATGTGCTCTAAAGAAATAGTATTGATTAAGAATGGTGTCAAAAAGGAAATAATAGTTGAAAAATCCGGCCAAAATACAAGGAACGACGAGTAATTGTGTGGAATATTACGACCCAAATAGTGTCCAATAACAAAATACTCAGCTTAGATCAGAAATATACATTGGGCAACAGTACAAATACTACAGGAGTAGTATTCCAATGAAATACTTACTTATTCATGTATTTTAGCCGTATTTTCCGATTGTCATTATTTTATTTATTTATTAGGACATTTTTCTCCTGAGCCGTTTTTCCAAATATCAAAATACACATATACAACACCATCCACCATTTAAATAGGCGTCGTTTTATTATACAGCATATCTACTGTCTTTTTCATAGTAGTCATTAACTATCCTAATTTAAGAAGACGATTCATCTGGGTAATCGCACAAATCACTCAAAATACATACGTAGTAGCACCCTAAATAATAGCGGAGGATTTCATTGCGACACTGAAAGAATCCGATCTCTTATAGTTATAGAATAGTAGTGATCACAACTAAGTTAATTCTCTTAATTGATCAATAGCCTAGCTATAATAAAAACCGTCAACAAAAAAAAGTTAAATATACTCAATAAATTATACTTAATATTTAAACGATAATTTAAAATAGTTTAATTTTTCATATTAGTCAAAATATGTTTGTTTGCTTTACTCCTAGATAAGCCAGACCACACCAAACTTAATCTGGTATCAGCCAGTAGAGGTCTATTTAAGAGCAATTAGCTTTATTATTAATAACTTATATTTACATGAAATGTATTTTTATCAGTTGGTCCTCTAAGGAGGGCTTTCTTTCTTGTGCGACCCCTGTCAATTCAGCCATTACCCGCGTTGTGTAGCCACAATCGTTAATCAAGTGGGTTGGTGTTCCCTCATCCTCTTCAATAAGTCTGCAGCATGTAGAGTCCAGTGATTTGAATCCCCATAGAAAATTGATAGTCAAAACATATATTAGAAAAATCCAATTAAACCTTAGAGTACTATATAATTTAAGAGAGTGCGATATCGTGTGCGTACAGGCGTGTTCAACTCTCAATGTTGGGGGCGCAGGTTCGAATACTCCCGAGAGGGGATGGTCATTTTTGACCATCTACCTCATTAATAATATCCTAGGTTCGAGTGACTAATTTTAATGCTACAATGCTTATTTATATCCTATCGGATAATGCAATTATATTGAACCATATAGGCAACAAAAAAAAGTATATATATATATATTTGTAATTTTTTACTGTTGAAGTCATATACTGAGGGACATGACATAAAATTATTATTATAATAATCTTCGAATTATGACATTGTCTTCTTCACCGCGTCAAAAATGTGGAGTGGATGTAATTTAAAAATGAAAGTGGTCTCATATCTACTACTGAGATTACAAGCTGATATTATTTTAATTCCATCGCTGGAGATATACATATATTCACAATTACTATTTGAGGGAAGGTTTTATTTAGGCTGTATTACATATTTTATAAAAAAAGTTAGGGTCTTAAAGGTTTTAAAATTATAGATTCAAATATAACTAGAGGCATATATACACTCAGAGAGTGCAAACCTCCGCCGTCACGGGTCCTTATGAGCCTTCCGAGGCGAATTTTTCACGACTGGGGAGGCGTAGAGGGACGGGGGAGGGTTCCCCTCGACGGAAATTCCGAGAGAAAGACGCTCCCGGCACCCGATTTCACAGCACAGCGACATCTATTGGCAGAGTAGGCTAACTTGAAATATTTATTAGTATTTAGCTCATTTGCATCTTAATTCTGCACTCAGAGATGCCAAAATTTAATCACTTGTTCCTTTTGGCATTTTCAACAACTCCACAAAATTTCATCCGAATCCGTTCAGTACTTTTGAGTTATCCTGCTGACAAACCAACAAACAAACAAACCAACACCAGTGAAAACAATACCTCCTTCGGCGGAGGTAATAGCAATAACAATTTATTTCATATTCATACATCCTTCTTAATTGCTCTTCTCATCTCCGAAAGACAAATCTAGACGAAACCACAGTGTATTGCTGGCTCACTAATTTAATTTGGAACAAATTAAAGTCAAGCCTGTCTACAGAGCCGTCTTCATTTTCCTCGTAGACGAAAAATAATTTACTTAAACCCTCTGGGACTCGTGGCCACCTGTCTCAAACGGTCACCTTTTGGGTTGCCATGAGTGTCCATTAGTGACTTTTTTTAAAGATATTTTTCTCTCATGCTTTATGCAGCATTAACATCAAATGCTCAAAACTCATTATATAGTGAATAAAATAATCGTCCCTTAGAATGACTAACTTATAAGATCCTCATGGATGTTATGTCCTCAAATATTGTTCGGAAAAATTATAGGAAATACGAATAAAGAGTCGAAAGTTGGACTCTTATTATGTAATTGATTCTTTGGGTGATTAAAGAGGAAATAAACTATTCGAGAATAAGAGTTTTGAAAACCTTTCAAATAAAAGAAACTATTTGTATTGGTTGGAGCTTGTTAACTTATAGAACTCAAATAGGGGACTACTAACACTCTGTGGAGGAATAAAAAACCCTCTCTTTTAAACAGTGTACATTTTCCAAGAATACTTTTTATAAAAAACTGTCTTGATTTTTAAGACAAAGTATTAAATATAAAATATTATTAAACTATTTCTCTTAAATTTCCTACAAAAAAATATTGAAAGCTTGTAATCTTCTATACATTCTGAAGTAAAACTATTTTCTTCTAAGTTCTCTTGTTTCAGTAGTAGAGTAGTGATTTTGGATGAAGGGATATGAACCCCCCCCCCCCCTTGGTTAATGAATTAATGATTACTTTATATGCAGGGATTAAGTTTATAACATTTGATTCGTAAATGTTGTTTGGTGACTTTTTATTATTTTTTATAAATATGCATTTCTGCTTCTTGATATCTTATGGCTAGAGATATTGCTTTTGCCTATATGGTTATATTTGGTGGTTGCATCTATGTGGATATGAATGCGTATTATAGAATGTTTATTAAACTTAGAAACATAGAATTTTGAAGATAGTTCTAGGAGTTTATAAGAAAACACCCTGGGTAATACTTAAAGAAACTTCCCAAAACAATAAAATAGAAAGAGAGAGAAAATGGTGACGTCATACGAAGAAAACAAATATAACAGCAATATTTATGGCTAAATATGTGTATGAAGTGAATTGAAGGAGAAAAAGACCTTAATGAGGTGTACTTTGTTCATGTGAAATGTAAGCACTGAGCCAATGAACGCTGGGGGAAGATATGCGGAGGATTGCATTTAGCCAATGAATGCTAAGGAAAAAGACCTTCATGAGGTGTATTTCGTAGTTAGAGATCTTTATGATCAGATTGCGATGACGTAGAAACCGCGGGAGGACTATCGTTTGTAATTACTTAGTCTAATTATACTGGGAAGAAGACACTAGGAAGTTTAATTACGAATTATAGGCTTCTGTACCTACATACAATCTTCTTCCCCCTCTTTAATTCACTGAATACACCTCCTTACTGTCTTCTTCCAAGCATTCATTGGCTCAATGACTACATACGACAATCATTATGTATTTTATGTTCTAAATGAACTTCCTTACTGTCTCCAGCATTTATGGACTCAGTATCTACATACAATTTTCGTATTCATCATGAGAATGAATAAAGACTGTAATAAAGGATATATATAATTATTTATTTTGTATTAATCATCTACAATGGACCATTCAGACAAATCCCCTCATTCACATGAACATTTGGGTGGATAATTCTGTTAGTTACTCTAGTTACAAATTCATATTTATTATGAGACTAAATAAGACTGTATTAAATGGTATATAAATGATTATTTTATATTTGATTAACATTGTACTACTCAAACAATTATATAGTCTATGAATATATGGTTAGTTTATCTATGGGCCATAAGACCCCAGTGAACCAGGCTGTGGCCGATTCGGGCATCTCCGAGACTCAAGAGCTAACTTCCGTAATTATTTTCGATAGTACGATAGTCCTCCCCCCAGTTTCTAAGTCATTGTATGATGATCATAGAGATCAGTACAGTTAAGGTTTTCTTCCCCTCTTTTGATTCACTAATTACACCTCCTTACTGTCTTCTTCCCAGTATTAGTATTGATATGAGACTGAACATAACCAATTTAATATCACTTGACCCAATAGATATTGCTATATATTCAACATTTTGTGTGTTGGTAATTCAGTTTTCTATTTTTTGCGTCATATCGTCAGACTATTGCTCCCTTTATCGGCAGATATGATGAAAAAATATTATTTTTTTAAATCAGGCGTAATGAATTGCTTCATTTTATTAATTAAAATCAGTGAGTTAAGACGATTCCATTCAAAGGAGTATTAAATACAATTTATAGACCCAATAAGAAAGACTATTATTAACTGTTTTAAAGTAGTACATTTTTATCTTTTTTTTCACACCTAAACAGTCATGATTTAAATGATCTCATATTCTCTCAACTGTTGTTATTTTCTAATAATTGCCGCTCCTTTTATTTTAACCAATCCTGTTCAAGGAATAAGTATGTTATACTTAATCATGTCCGTCGCCATTGATTGACATCTTTTAAATATATATTTTTGAAACATTACCCAACATCAGGTATGCCTTATCTGTGTGTATCTTTTTATAGCATTACTGCGTTAATTTTTAATAACAACTCTATCCCCTTCATTTGGTTGAGTTTATGATCAGTTTTTGTTCATTTACTTCAGTGTGCATCATGTATGAGTAAAGGTAGAAAGGCCTTGGACCCAAGTACTCTTACTAAGAGCTGTACTTCGTTTATAACAAGCTACATAGAAACCAAGATATGTTTCATTTTATATTTTTATTATATTGATATAATTAAGAAGCTTCTACTGCTCAGAGGAGGATTTAATTTTATTTAGTTTTAATCATATCGGAATTTGATAAGGCGTAGAAAAAGAAGAAAGTTGAGTTACCCCCCAAAATGATGCTTATTGATGGTTTTACGTGAACTATCTTTTTCTTATCCCTATCAACGACTTTTATATTACAGATTGTACTTCAAAGTAGAGTATTTAAAAAAAAAATATATATATATATGTCTTCGCTTTTTTAAACACACATATCCTAAAATCTTGTATTATTTTTATATTTTTCAGAGCACATGTCCAGCTCTCACTCCAATGAGGGTACCTCCCAAAGCACGGACGTCGTTTGCCCTATATGCGCTTCCCTTCCCGGAGGAGATCCCAATCTCATGACGGAGGACTTTGCCTCCCATCTATCCACGGAGCATCGCTCAGGGTCCGCCATCACTGCGGGAGGATCCTCAAACGGCGGAAGCAACTCAGCCGTGAGCAGCAATCCCACGGGTCGGGATCTCATTTCCTTCCTGGACGAGCAGCCTTCGACAGGGGGCATACCCACCACAGGCAGTGCTGGAGGCTCCAATAGCTCTTCTTCCAGCTCAAGGATGAGACGTCTTCAGCAGTCCCGCGGGGGGTCAGCAGGAGGGATCCGGGGTAGCGTTCGCACGCGGAGAATCGCCAACTTTCATTCTTCTCTCAGCTCGCCTGCGCGAGAGGCGGATCCCATCACGGATCTCCTTACGCAGCTGGGAGGGATTCGAAGACTATCCTCCACTGCGGCGGCAGCGGCCATTTCATCCAGCAATGGCGGGGGAGGAATAGCGGGAGTACGAGCAGTAGCAGTGGTGGGGGTTCCTCATCTCAGCAGATCCGCATGCAGCTTCAATTCGAGCGTGATCAGTTCCTTCAGCACCGAAACGCTCTAGGAGGAGGAGGAGGCTCTTCAGGACGCTCTCGTGGTGAGGCCTCGGGGCCTACCGGGGGTGCCCCTCCCCCACCGCTACTCCTTCCCATCCCTCGGGATAATCAGTACTTGCTCCGTTCCAGCTCGGAGGACGAGGAGTCTGCTGACGGCGTCTCTGGGATCTCGCGGGCTAGGAAGTCCCTCTTTGCTCGAGACCTCATGGTCTCCACGCTTATGATGAAGGACATGGAGCTCTTTGGAGGGAGGAGCAGTGAAGAGGAGAAGGACGACGACTGCACGAGTAGCAGCAGCAGCAGTGATGATTCATTCTCCTCACCAGGAGCAGCCAGTAGCAGCGAAGACCTTTAAAATTCATTAAGTCAGAACAACAACAAATACTACTTGTTTTTTCTTTAAGCTGTGATTTATGGATTATTATTATTATTATTACAATTATTATTATTACTTACTTCTACCATTACTATTATTATTAATATTTACTACCGATGAATGAACTCCGAATATATCAACGGAATATATCCATCAATGTTTTATTGTTTATGAATCAGCGACCACTATACTAATAGCTGAATTCTCAACCCGTAAGAAGCGTCCACAACAAGAGCTCTCTTCATTAATGACTAAGATGGCTATCACCCCATCACTTGGTGAAACAACTACGGTGTCTTGGGAATAGAAGAAAGGAAATCCAGCAAAGAATGTGATGCCCTCGTCAACAAAAATATGACGTCATTGGGTGGTATACCTTTGGTCATTTGTCCATTACTTTAAGAAGAAGAAATCACCAAGTGACACCCTACGCAATTAATGAAATAAGACATTGATACATAAACTTAGTTAAGGTCTATTATTTAGACTGTTCAAAGGATGATAATAATAACACTGGGGAACAGTGAAAAAGTTTCTTGGGAATATCAACTGATTTGAATACCTAATGGGTCCCTGATAACTAAATTAAAAACCATTTTGCTCAATCAGGTCATAATTTTTTTTTTTTGTTTTCGATTTCAACGTTTAGACAAAATCACAACTTTTTTGTTTATTGAGCTACAAAAATGGTATGGTTTTTTTGGAAATGGCATGGTCATATTAGTGGGGGCGGAGACTAGTTTAAGTTGAAAAAATTATCAGAGAGGCCCAAAAAAGCCAAAAATATTTTGACCGATTTCGGGCGATTTTTGTAACTTTTGTTTATAGAGCTATGATATTCTTATGGATGTTTATGGAAATGGCATACTCATGTTAGTGGGGGCGGAGATAGGTTTTGAGAGGATAAATTAAAGATAAATCAACATATATTTTCTTAAACAGTTTCTGCAAAATTGCTTCTAATATTTAAAATTGTGTCTCCTAAAGAATGATAAAAGAGTGGGCCCCTCCCATTGTGTTTGTAACTTGCATTACACAACTTAGAGAATGGTATAAAGGCAAGAAGAAGAACTCAAGTTTTTGTGTACCTATGGTGTGGAGAGAAGAAAAAAACACACTCAGATGATTGCCATTGTTGCGCTATAAACCGTATAAGTATAAATAAATAAAAAACAGAAAGAGTTTAAAGTATTCAAACTTGGATTCTGCTATCAGACCAGTGCCCCACAGTGAAGATGTTCCAATTCCAGTATTCTAGTCACTTCCAGATGATGAGAGTGCGACTGAGCAGTTGCAATGTGATAGTTCACACAACGATGATGATATACACTTTGAAGGTACAACATCCTAGCCGAAGCAGTTCAATCAGGGTGAATTAAATGACCTTGCGAGAGACTTAAACTCGCTCAAAAAATATGCAGAACTTATGGCCTCTAGATTAAGTGAGAATAATCTGCTTTAAAGTGGTACAACAAAATCCTTCTACAGAACAAGAGATTCAGAGTTTGTTCCTTTCTTCTCTGAGAGAGATGACTGTAATGACATTCCTGGTCTCCTGGATAAGTTAGGTATAAGTAACTACAATTCTCAAGAGTGGAGACTTTTCATGGACAGTTATAAATACAGTCTCAAGGTTGTTCTGCCCCATAATGGAAATAAATATGGATCCATTCCAGTTGCCCATGTCACCAAACTAAAAGAAACCGAAATTCCTTACATTTTCTTTCACTGGGATAATAGGGCAAGGGAGGAACACTGGGTGAGGAAGGAGTGGCCAGAGAGGACTCATGTGACTGTTGGAGAGAAAAATGTTATTGTTGAGCCTTTGGTGGAGAGATCAAAGATCATTTCCCTCCTCTTCACATTAAGGATTAATGAAACAATTTGTCAAAGCCCTAGACAAAGATGGAGACTGTTTTAAATACATTTGTGATGCTTTCCCTGGACTGAGTAAAAAAGAAGGCTGGAATTTGTGATGATCCTCAGATCTGAAAGCTAATGAATGATCATCTGTTTGTTTTTATTATGAACCAGATTGTGTATAATGCTTGGAGTCCTTTGTCTTGGTTGTGGATAATTTTCTTGGAAACAACAAGTCAAGCAATTATGTGAAGCTTGTTAACAGTATGTTTGTGAGCTAAAAGCAGCTAAATGCATATATGAGCATCAAACTTAATTTCCTTTTCTGTCACCTGGAGAAATTTCCTGAAAATCTTGGAAGTGTTAGTGATGAGCAGGGCGAGAGGTTTCACCAGGACATGAGGAATATGTAGAAGAGGTACCAAGAAATATGGGATAGCCACATGATGGCTGTCTATTGCTGGAGCATAGCTCTTGACTATCCTAATTTGCAGTGAAGCTCCAGACACATTTTTATTATTTTTTGGTTCATTATGGCTCTTTCAACATTATGGGTTGCCGACCCCTGGTCTAAGCAATCCAAAATTGGGTTGACAGTAGCTTGGACCTCGTCCTAAATACGTTTAACTAATTTTAATCAAGGGGGCTGATTTCATTTTGACGACAAAAGGCTATAGTTCCTAACCGCAAAAATATAAAATTTACATCTTCAAAATCTTGTTTTTTACGGCTACGGTTATGACATCATTTTGCCTTACAAATGTAATCTCTTAGAGATAATGCAAAATCCAAAGTAAAACAATATATCTCAATGACAATATATGCTCCATAGTTTCGATTTCAATATCGTACCGAAAAAAATACGGTGGTAAAATACTCCTTTTGTTGCTGGTAATTTCTGATAAACATATGATTTCGTCGAGATGCTTCGTTTTCCAGATCCCAGGATCTTGTTCTTTTGCTTGACTCTTTTTGGATTATATTAAAACTTATTTAGGATTTTGGGAGCTCATTTAACGTGTTTCACTATATGAGCTCGCATTAAAAAAGTGGAGAGAGGCTTATTTGGAGCTTACAGAACAAATATTTCTTAAATTCTGTTTGAGGAACTCCTAATTTCTTCTGGACTTGAAAAAGTTGTTACAATCATTTCCGTCAGATATTTAAAAAGGGTGATGTTAATACGTTTTCTAGGTTATGGAACAATTTTAATTATATCATCCAGGCTTACCTCTGCCTTGAGGGCTTTTTAAACATCGCATATTTGCTCTTTGCAACTCCAATGATCTCAGATATTCTTTTTTGACCTTATGGGGGTAACAGAAACCAAAAAGCGGAGAATAATTAATTCTCTTTTCGGCGAAATTTGCTTCATTGAGAACTACGATCACTCTTATGAACCCTCACATATTCAAGCCAATGAAAAAAGCATGATATATGCTGTGGCGCTGTTTTTTTGGCTATAAAATTTTCCGTGGACTTATTTTACTCTCTCTATATATGTAACTTTATATATCTTCGACTCCAAATATCTTAAATTGTACATTAGATAGTCAACATATTTTTTCCTCCATGAAATAGGTCTCATCGTTCTCTCTATTTCGCAATAAAAACATGAAGTCTCACTCTCTCTTCAGTTCTTTATATCGCTGTCTTTCCCAACAGTGGAGTCAACAAATACCCGAATATTCAGCGCTACCAACATTTACTTCGGCACTCTATATTATATATGCGTAAAATGTATCAAAGACACTGCCAAACCGTGTTCAAATGCTCACCGAAACCAAGGGGGCGCATTATCTATTTCGCTTCCTCATTTAATACATCTTGGCATGGGGACAGAGACTTCATTTTAATGAAGAAAAACACATCATAACTCAACTGCTTTTTCAATTATTTTCGCATATTATATGAACATATACACCTTATATCAATATGAAGGCTAATAATTGTACAATCCATATATTATAGTAATTATTATAAAGTATATTTAATAAAAGGAAGATTCTAAGAGTACAATTTTCAATTCATTTGAATGGAGCCAAGACGAGAGGGGTCCTGTGAGGGATAGTGTATGAGCAGCGTTCCACCGGGGTATGGAGGGGCTGCTCCCAGGGCACTGCTGGACCCTGCGGAGGAGTTACTCGTACTAGGGATATTAAGAAGTTATTTTGTAGTTCCTGAGGCGGTGGTGGGAGGGGACCAGGAGGCAGACCAGGGACCTGAGAGGACGCACTCATCGCCGCACTCGGACCCGCAATACTCTGCCGCCCCTGGGATTTCCCCCAGCGAACTGTGAGCTTCCTTCCATGAATGACGAGGTTGTTAAAGGTCTTCTCCGCCGCTAGTTCAGCACAAGACCGCTTGCTGAACTGCACAAATGCACATCCTTGCTTGGGCACAAGAGAGATATTCCGTATCTCTCCATACTGATAAAATGACCACTAATATCCTTTTCATCCAAGGCGTCCTCCAAGCCGCCCACATAGAGCGTCGTAATGAGAGGGTCCTCCGGAGGCTCCAGCTTTGGAAGGGCCTCCGCCCGTTTAAGAAGCTTTTGCGCCACGGGGTCGTTGACGCCGTAGTATCTGTCGCGGATGTTTTGATCATTGAGGGGATCGTCGGGATCATTGGGGCGCTCGTGGCGGTAGGGACACTCTTCGCCCCGCTTGCACTCTCCCTTCACCCAGAAGGAACAGATGTGGGGCCGATTCCGCTTGTAGTAGGGAGCAGTTCGTGCTAGCTTGGATAGCACCTCGTTCTTCATGGAGGGAAGCTTTCCTCCGCCGCCGCCCCAGAAGTGGATGCCAAGGAGTTGGCGTCCACGTTTTGAAGGTAGTATTCCGATTCACGTCGCTTTGTGGGAGATCCGTTTTGAGCTTGAGCATCTCGTCTCGAACTTGAATGGGTAGGCCGTACTCCAGGTCCAAGAGGCAGGTTTGACAGACGTTTTTCAGCTTGGCGCAGGTTTGGCAGACCTCCGTCTTCTTGAAGCGCATCTTCGCTCCGGGACACCAGCGGAAGGTAGCAAAGGGACGGGCGCAGATCTTGCACTCCTTTCCGTAGCGCTCCTTCATCATACGGAGGTAGGGGTTGTCCCCCAGGCAGGTCTGGCAGAGGATGGGGAAGTCAGAGTCTTCCCAGTTCTGTCGGTTGTAGGTATTGGTGCCCTTGCTGGATGCCATCCTTGGGATGATAACTCCTCACCACCCCTTGATATCAAGTCCAAAGACTACAACAACGAAGAAAGATGATGATGCTTTGCTAATAACTCATTGCCTCTCCTTGTAGTACCATGACGTCATTCAATCAACAGCTAATCATCATCTTCTAGGGATGGAGCAAATTCGGAAGTTTGGTCACAATTCTAAGATATCAAAATTTGTTTCAAGTTCGATGATGTCAATATTCAAATATATAGTAACGTAAATTTATTGCAGAATCCTTAAGACTACCCATTGATAATCAGAAGTAGGGGCAGGGGATTTCCGCTACCAAACATTTATAACTTTAAAAAATCTACCCATACGGATTACATGATTTTCATCATTTTGTAGCTGAAGACACAGATTCCTACTAATTGTGTTTAAGGAATATTTGTCCAATGAATGTGGGTTTGACCCATCGAGAACATAGAGTGCCGAAGTCACGTATGGCTTTCCGTTGTTTTGGGGGAATGACAGGAAAAAAAAACTTAAGAGAGAGGGCAAATAATTTAATATAAGAGTAAACAAATACCCTAATATTTAGTGCTACCATACGTTACTTCGACACTTTATATTATCTGTGATTTGACTCAGCAGATATTCAAAAATTACTTCATAGAACTACATACTTCTAGTACAAATATATCTTGAAAATTAATAAAATAAAGACATTTATTATGTTACTCTATTGAATATTTCATGTAAAGAAATGCTATAAATGTATATGCCTTTTCATTTGTCCTACTATTATTTGTAGTTCGAGCTTTTATATCCAAAAAAACCCATCTTTACTTCTCCCTGACGTCATGAAATCTTACGCACAACCTCTTTATGAACGTTCCATTTTCTTCAAGTGTCACGTGACTATTCATGTTTTAGATATTAATTCAGTTGAAAGTAAACAAAAGTTATTTATTTATCAATTCTGTTCCCATCCATCCATCCTTCCTTCCGCGATGTTATCTCCGTCCTCCACGGATGACGAGCCCACGAGCATCATCAAGATCATGCACGACTTTTCCTCTAAGATGCGCAGCGGGGATACCTCTCTGAAGCAGTCAGGGGCCTGCAAGCAGAAGCTCTCCTTTTCCGAAGATGAGTCTTCTTTCTGCGGATCCGAGAAGCGCTCTCGCTTCCACGATCCCCTGTCCTCAAGCATAGGGAGGAAGCGGTTCGCCTATGAGCGTGGAAGGGAACTTTCCTCCCTTGAGGAAGAAAATGCGAGCTTAAGAGAAGCCCTATCGACTCTCCGACAGGAAAGCATTGCAGACAAATCCTCTCTCTCCAAACTCTCAGCCTCACATCGTAACGGAGAGCTCGCCTCCAAGCGATACCTCCTCGAAGCACGCTCAGAGACCAAAGACTACAGACTCAAATATGAAAAGGAACTCCTCACGTCCAAGGCACTTCAAGAGGAAATAAATACGCTTAAGAAGAAGGTAAAAAGCAGTGTGACCTCATCCTCATCATCAGAGCAAGACTCCGAGGACCAATCCCTTAAAAAGAAGCTCTCCGCTTGTGAGCGGCAGATATCCGAGCTCCGTGCTGAGTGCTTTAAAGGGAAGAAGGCCCTGGAGTCATCTGAGGAGAGCCGCGTGAATGCAACGCTCAAGTTGGAGACGGAGAACTCCTCTCTGGCTCATAAGCTTCGTCTCTTTGAGCTCCAAGAGAAGGAGAGGGAGGAGCAAGAGGGATTAATGCAGAAAAAGACGCTTTTAAACGCTCAGCTTGAGAAGACGGTTGAGGGTCTCAAGGGCGAGGTCTTGAGGAAGGAGACTGAGTTGAGGGGTTTGAGGGGCGAAGCCGCACAAAATAAGGAGGCACTTCTTCAGAGGAATGCCATGCGGAGTCAGTTGGAAGAGCATCCTCGACTTCTCAAGCGAGTGGAGAGCCTTCAAAAGGAGAATGAACTCCTACGGAGCACACAAGATAATGTGAGTCTTCTGAAAGAAAAGATATCCTGCCTTGAGGCGCAGTTGGGACGAAGCCAGGCCGGCTTGGAGGAAAGTCGTCAGTCCCGTGAGGAGCTTTATAGGTAAGTGATACGAACCTTTTTCTCGAACGTATTTGGTATAAAGAGACAACGACGTCTGAATTATTAAATATACAAAGTATATCTTTAGCTGTTAAAGGTCTGAACACCAACTCAGAGACATGAGTACCATCCTCAAGAACAATCAGTGTTTTTTTTTTCATGGGCCTCATGTCATTGCTGAATCTATAGAATAATTATTTTTTTAGTTTCATAATATCTGATGATAATCTTTCTTACAATGAGCCGTATAAAATGAAAGAAAAAATATTTACAAACTAAAAAAATGATGTTTATCGATGAGCTCGCTCGAGCTATTTATTTAATTATACTTGATTATAATCAATAATTATATTATTAAATTGTCAACATATTATACACATTACATAATATGATCCCTTACGACGACACCTATTTTACTTTCTATTTTGTTGTGTTTTTTCACATTTTATTGAATATTCTTACATGTAAATATTTTGATATATTCATAGTATCCTTAACAAGAGAATTAGTAAAAAAAAGATTTTATATCTTAATGGACAAAAAGAATACATGGTATCACACACACACACACGATGAAAGGCCCTTTTGATATTAAAAAGTGTAATAACTGATAAGAAGCTGGGTAGAATACAATTGTATACCTACGTCGACTCATGAAATAATATTTAAATACTTAAAGTAGATATTTTATTTCATCAATTCATAAATCAAAAAGCAATATTTTAAAAGGTCAAAATCATAGAGATATAGAGGGTTTATTGGCTTTTTCAGAGAAATACGTCATATTGCCCAATATAAACAAATCAAACGATGTTTTTCTGCTATTGAAGGGAATAAACTCTCTAAATCTTGATATCTCTATAGTTAAATTCGTTGGACAATAATAATACCCATATTATGTGTATGTATTCCCCCATATCTATAGGCTTCAAAAGGTGACAAAGGCCTGGGATGCCGTTGTGAGACGGATGTTTTCGAGCTCTGAGGAGGAGGAGGAGGAGGGATCTTTGAGCCCGGAGGTTTTGAGCAATAAGCTGGCGGAGCTTCAACGGGCGGATCTACTCCTTCGTAGTAGTTTGGGGGAGGCGATGACGGATAAAAAGATGGCATGTTCTCGAATAGTGGGACTAATGGACTCACTGACCAATGTCAAGGCAGATAATGATAAATTGAATGAGTTCATTCAGGATCAAGCCAAAAAAGTCAAAAAACTTCAAAGGAAGCTTCTTCTACTTGCTAAGGTAAAGTCATTGCTTTATTGCTTCATATAGGGCTAAAATTATAGAAAAGTTATGACACTACAAGTCGACAAATCAATGCCATATTTCTTAAGTAGTGTAGTTCTTAAACATTAATCATTTTGTAGCCTAATGTATGAAAATCGATTTAAAAATTGCTATTTGAAGTTTTTTATTAACAAATAACATTTTTAATTATATCTATTTTCTCTACTCTTGTTTAAATGCGCATCTTTTTCTTGGAAAGTCATTTGAATTTTAGTACTTTGGCTGCCATATTTTGTTAAAATTGTTTGTGAAATCTACTGATATTGGACACAAGGCATTATTATTAAATGTTTTCATGGATAATGAAACGTCATTTATCTTATTATTTTGACGCCATCAAAAATATATTATAATTCTACTCTTCTCACTTGTTGGTGGTTATCAATGACGTCACACAGGCAAGCGATTAGTCCATTATCTTGGCAAGATGGAAATACCTTGTATTTTAATATACCTTGATTGGATACAGCTTCCTAACGACAACCGAAACGGGCATTAGATTTGTCTTTCAAATCTCTATTCATAATTGAAGTACAAAATAAATATTATTTTTTTCAAACTGATGACCAAAACTTAAATTTTATTAGTTTGATAGTTGAATGCTTGTAGTCCTGGAAGTATATGATTTACTTTTTTTTAAAGGAAAGAGCTTAAAAGAAGGAAAATGCCAATATTTTGTCGTAATTGCTAATAAATTTGGAGTTTTTGAATTATATAACTCTGAAATATTTAATTCCAATAGGTATCACAGCAAAAAGTATCCAATAAGTTGTCAGAGTGGATTAATCTAAAAATCAAATGGAACACATTAATTCAGTGCTTATACGTGTTTAACTCTCAATATTTGGGGTGTAGGCTCGACTCCTTCCCACAAGAGAGTTTCAACATTAATCATTGTACAGATATTTTCTAGGTTCCATCAAGGTACGTTTATTTCACGTTTTCATGGATATATAAACGCAAGGTCTGTATAATATTATACAGACCTTGTGTAAACGTCAGCAATCTTTTTTATTATTATTCGTAACGCATCAGAAATATATTAGCGCAATATATTTTGATGACGTCAGAGAAAAGAAACTCATACCTCATCATGTCATTCTTCTTTCCCCGCGCGGGCAAGCGGGATGTATGCTCTCTTGGCAATATGGCTTGACTTTCAATATATGTCTGGGGTTCGATTTAATAATTTAATAATATTTTTAATATCCTCCATGGTGCAAGTCAATCGAATCATATATAGAGGGGGGAAATGGAATCTCTTTCATGCATTTTTTAATTATCTACCAAACAGGAGCGAGATAGCTACAAGTCACTCCTGGAGTCCTACGAACACGAAGTGACATTTGCAGGCGGTCAAATAGAAAAAGACAGAATTTCAGTTCTTGAGAGAGTCCTGGCGGATCACAAGGACATGATCTCCAAGCTAGAAGAAAAACTAGAGAGTCCAGACATGCCCATTGTCATTGGAGGAGGCGAAACCACCATCAAGAGCGATGAATCTGAAGATAAACTCCAGGCCCTTAAGAAGGATTTGGAGGCCGCCCTGCATGAGAGAGACCATCTCCGCTATGAACTCGATAATCGGGCCATCAAAGGCGACTATAACCCACACAATACGAAGGTCATTCAGTTCAAGTAAGGATACATATATATCGCATGTAGTATTATACGATAATTGAAAAAATGAGGAATAAAGATATAATAATTCAGGCAAAACAAAAAACACGTTATTTTTTACGCCATTTTAATATTCACTTCAACTTCCAATGGGCATATCAGTTTATTGTATTTAAAATATTTTATGGTTGTTGTTTCTAGTCGATTACGTGAATAATAAGTGAAATTACACACATTTAATTAATTATTTGAGTTTTATGAACGTCAAAAATAGATTATTATATAAAAAATCAGGTAATTACCAAATTCAATATGTCTTATTTCATATATATATATATGTTAGAAGTCGAACGATAGTTGATGATTGAGAGCCGATAGTGTGTCGATAAATTTTATTTATTTAGAAAAAAGCCGATAGCCGATATATCGGCCTATAGATTTTCTGATATTTATAAACTTTAAAAACGAATTCAATAACTAAAATTACATTTTGTAAAACTGCTTTTCGTTTGTTGCAATAAAAAATAAACTACTTTGGGTTCTACTTTCTACTTGTGTTTAAAAGACTTCTTGACTATCCCTCCTGGAAAATGAAAAAGAGCTTATTTTATCTATTTAAAGTAATGAACAATTACAGCAATTTTATTTATTTATAGCAATTATTTTTTAAATGTAATACAATATTTTTTAAAGCCCAGACGTGACATCAAACATATATTTAAATAAAATATTTAAAAAATAAATGTGTATAAAACTATCGGCAGCTATCGGTGCCGAAATTGCCGATATCGATAGTAGTTATTCCATATGAACTAATACTATAATACACCTTCAAATAGGTATAATGTTAATGTTCTTCAAACACATCACAGTTTTCAAGTGAATTCAATTGTTCAACCATTTTTCCCTTGTCCATTTCATCTAAATATTGTCATGTATATACATATATTTGTACTCTGACCAGGGTCAAGTCAATCCACATACAGGAGCCACATCAAAAATAAACCTTGAAGGCCTCTACTCATTTATAGAGTATGAAGAAGTGGTGGACACATGCAAAGGAAAAATACATTTTCTGTTTATTTTTTAGTGGGTTAACAAATGTTACATTACATAATCCAGTTAGTCAAAGTCAAATATACATTTATATATAATTTGTTTTATTAAAATTTATAAAGTGAGCATATATAAATTTTTTATAAGATAGTTTTATTCTTTTTAATAGAATTAATTGCGTTATTCCTCATTTACTTTAAGGCTTTGTAGCTAGATCCAGAGTCCCAGGAGGAGACTCTTTTGCTACGTTTACAAAGCCTATAGGAGTTGCTTATAGCGCAGTTGATGGTAAAAGAAAAGGGGAGGGGGAAGAAGGGATATCACAAATCTTTATTTCGTCCTTTTCTTCAACGCATTCACATATTCTAAATCAAAAGTAATTATAAATACATGCATATTTAGCAACTCCTTGATTTGTCGTTCATTGTTCATCGTTCGCGAACGACAACAAAAAATTCTTATCGATCATCGTTCATTTTTTGGCGCCAAAAAAAACAAAGATGTTTGCGTTAGGGTATGTCCAACTCTCAATGCTGGTTCGAATACTCCCGAGAGGGGATGGTCATTGATAAGATCCTAGGTTCGAGTGACTAATTTTAATGCTATAATGCTTATTTATATCCTGTCGGATGCAATTTTATCGAACCAAATAGGCAAAAAAAAAAATGTTTTTTTAAAGGGAAAAGTTTCCTTTCTAAAAAGAAATAAAAAGAAAAAAAGTCGTCAATTTTTTCAGAATGACGAACGATGAACAATTCAATTTAAATTCAACGATGAACGATAACTTTTTGTAAACGACAAACGAACGATAACTTTTGATGAACGACAATATTTCGCGAACGTCAACAAGTCTGAGTTTTGTGCGATGATGTCAATTCACTCTCCCTATTTCATGATATAAATATGAAGCTTCTTTCGCTGGCTGTCCTTTCCTAGCAATGGAGAGCCCACAAATACCCCGAACTTCAGCGCTACCAATCCCCGCTTCTACACTCTTTCCTTCTGGCTCTTTCATGATTTATGATTCAATATTTAGTTATATATAACTATCTATTCTTACAATGTTTATTGTAAACTGGCTCATTATTTTTTTTTATCGAATAGGAACAATCCCATGGCAGAGGCCAGTGATAATGTGAGCAGTAAGGTGGACAAGCTTCAGGAGGAGAATCAATCCTTGAAAATGCGGATCAAACTGATGGAGGAGGGGCAAATGAGGGATCTTACGCTTTTATGTGAGTTTGAATTATAATTTATGCAAGTCTCTTAAGCCGATTTAATTCGTAAGAGATTACGAACAAATATTACACAAGTGACCATTGTATGTCATCAAGAAAAGTCCTTTAATTTTGTACTAAAGAGGAAATGATCCATAACGTATACTGGAAACCGTTCTCACATCTGGCGTCACGTGTTATTATTGATTCATGGGATTGGAGTCCCAAAAAGAGTTAAGAATCCACTGTATATAAATAAGATTTGTTTATTTTATGGCCTAGCCATCTATAATTACATCCAATAAATGCAGAACCACTTTGTTGGTACTGAGGGTCTCAAGAAAAAGTGTACTTCCTCAGGGAATTATAGTCCCAAAATAGCGATCAATCAGTACCAGAAAAAAGTTTTTAAGGCCTAGTCACGGATTAAATCTAGGATAAGTCTCAATTAATGTATTGGGTGTTGGCATTGAAGGTCTACAGGAAATAGCTACAACACATCTGACGTCACGATAAACATTTTCATACAATGTGGTTGGAAGTCTCAGTACGAGCGTTTAATCTGTCATAGTCGTAATATTTTTATTGGCTCATCTACGCTATAAATCTAGAATAAGTCCCTTTATAATAAATGTGAAGGCACTTTATTAATAAAAATAATAAGGATCTCAAGGGAAAGAATGGACAATGATGACATCAACCAAATGCATAGCTTTTTCCTTTTCTATGAGATTGGCTTAGACTGACAATGTGTCCAAATGATGGAATTAATGTAGTCATAGGACTAGTCATAAATGACGTCACCCTAAATAGATTAATTCAAAAGGATTTGAGTTTAGACATGTTTGTTGTTATGGCTTTAATTTTCAAAATAAGTCCAAGATCCTAATGACCTTTTTTTAATACACTTCCAGCCAATCAAAAAGTAGAGGAAGGTATTTCTCCGAAGGAAGTTGAGGAGCTCCAGAGCAAGGTCAAGTCCTGGGAGAAGAAGAATGAGCGCCTCATGGAGGCCTTTAAGAAGACGTCCAAAGACTTTCGCAAGCTCACAACGGAGCTCACGGGCTACCGCATCAACTCTGATCCTGGCGAGCAGTTCTACCGGGTGTCCTCTGTGTACAGCGACTCCCCGGAGATTGAGGCCCTTCTCTTCAAGCGAGACGACAAAGGGGAGCTTCTTCTTCTGCAAAATGACTATGCAGAGGCCCTGGGACATCTTATTAAGGTCCACCTGGACACTCAAGACTCTATACCCGCATTCCTCGCGGGGCTCACCCTGGATTTGATGGCAAAGACGCAAAGCTTTGAGGCAGATGAGGATGAGCCCATATGCATTGACTAATAAAAACCTCATCGGAAAAATACGAACGTTAACCTGTGAAGCAAGAAACTCAATACTCATGGAATTAAATGATATCTATTTTTTGAAAGAAAAAAAAACATCACTCGAAAATATTATTATTTCTCAAGGTATTAACCATGGACATTAAAGAGTGCCGAAGTAGCGATTGGTAGCGCTGAAGTTCGGGATATTTGTGGGCTCTCTATTGATGAGAAAATACAGAGCACATGTAGAAAAATATATTATCTATGTATGAAGTCTAACTCCTTCTTTGTTTATTTCACTCCCTGCCTTTCCCCCAGCAATGGGAAGCCCAAAAATGCCACAAATTTGAGCGCACCCAGTCGTGACTTCAGGACTCTATTATCCAGATGAACGATCGGATATTAAGGACAAAATGGTCAATATAAAAGAGGAAAATATTGAGAAAATGGCCAGAGCTTTCATTTATTATTTCACAACTTTTCTCCTTATTTTTTTTAACACCAATTTTTGTTCATCCTTTTGGATTAACTTTAGCTATCCGTAGTTTTTTCGGAGTCTGGGTATAAAATAGAGAGAGAAAAACTGATATCCTTATGGACTACTTATTATCATGATAATAATAATAAATATATATTTCCATCCAGAAAATACATGGTGACATAATCGATATACATTCTGAGCATTTAAGTACTTCATGCCATGTAATAATAAACTTCGTGGCATGAAAAGGGGCGTTACATAGTCATAATAATAAGTAATGGATAAATGTGTAGAACCGTGAAATTCCCAGGATTATTCAAAGCAACTTCATCCATAAATTTAATATAAATATCATTTTTATCATTAAGTAGAATAATATTTTATATAAAAACAACTGCAGAATACGTAGATATTTTCTTATGAAAGGCCTTAAATGAATGGAAATGTACTCCAGGGAATAGGAGAGGAAATATTTAAGCCGTGACATCAGTGCCTCACTTTGTACTAATAGGTACATGCTATTAAACAAATATATAATTTATAGATGAACCACAAAAGAAAAAATATATAAATTTACGTTTCCATAATAATTAAATAACATTGAATATTTTTTTGCATGTTATTGAAGCCACTTAGAAGCAAAATGACGGCATACAATCAATATGTATCCTATTATGCCCCTAAATATATTTTTACATTAGAGCTCTTCAAATTTAACTCTTCTTAGAAAACATTCAGATAGATGAATTATAAAATGAGTTCCGCTCAAAATGGTCCATTCAGAAGGCATTTTAGGGCTCTAAATAAAAGAAATTTGAAGAGGTCTTGTAGGGATGCTTCTGTATATTCACGGTCTTATTAGCGGACTTATTTCTTCTCCTTCACATAGCAAGATGAATGTCAATCATAGTCGTTAGAGGTCTGGCTCAATCCTCTCCTCTTGTTTTTCTCCTTTTGGTTTTTGAGGGTCCTGAGCTGTTATTGCTGGCAGAGTCGGATAGTGCTGAAGAGGTTCTCTTCCGCTTCGTAGAGGGTGTTGAGGAAGGCGGTGGGTGTTTTGAAGAAGAAGACGTGGTAGATGATGGGGTAGAAGGAATAGATGGAGTTGAAGAGGGCTGCTGCGTTGGAGGAGGAGGAGGATTCTCTAGGGAAGAAAGCGTTCGAGAAACCTCGTGGGAAAATCGCATAAAGGGCTCGTAGTTCTAAATATAAAGAAAAGTACACAAATATATTAGACTAAATTTAAGTGTTTTAATAAATACATATGTTCATTAATAGTAATATGGATCAAATGCCAGCCCTACACTATATTTATAAAAAAGACAGGGGAACGTTTTCTTTGAAAACGAAAAAGAAGAACTGGAGTATTCTCCCAGATAATACTGAGCTTGAATCAGGTAACAAGCTTACATCATGATTAAATGTGGAAGTTAAGCAATATTAATCTATTACCGCATTTGTATTGCAGTGGTCTTATCCTTGAACTAATTAACAAAGATGTAACAAGCCTTTCTGATGTTTATATAAATAATAGTTTTTATTTTATTTTCATCTTTCCCTTTCCCCCCCAAGTTTTTTTCCGAAATTTTCCTTGATATTTTGAAATATCTTTTGAAGATATTTTTTTCTTTCTTACCTCTGATGAATAAGGAAGCACGATGATGATATTGAGGACAAAGAGTTGTACATCCCGCGCAAACTCCGGGAGAGACTTGTAGACTCCGCTTTCGAGGTTTTTAGAAATAATGGTCAGATCGAATGGTTTCTTAACAATCCCCAGGGGATCACTACTGTTTTCCAGAGCTGAAGACTGCTGTGAGGATGCCTTGATTTCCTGTAGAGCAGAATGAGCAGACTTTCTCCAGGGAGGTTCCTCTTCCGAGGGAGTTGCTGGACTTGGTGGCACAGACTCCTGTTCAGAGGACTCAGCTGCCTTACTTGACTTTCGCCTCGTAGAAGTTCGCGTTCGGGGTTCATTCTCGCTGCTGCACTCCTCCAGGAGGGACCCCGTAGGCGAACTTGAGCGAGAGGATCCGCGCCGACTCGGAGGCAGACCCACCAAGTCTTCCTTTACGCGGCTCAGGCGACGATTCTGCGCCACGATCACGTCCGGAGGAGAGTCCTCTATCTTAATAGACTTGCGCTTAGAATTGTGTGATACACCGCTGGAGCTGTCATCAGAGTCCACCTTCTCACTCAGTCGCTTCACTTTTCGTCGCGTCATCTTAACAGAGTCCTCCTCACCTTCCGTCCCTGTCGACGACGTCTGTTGTTGCTCCTCGCCGCTCTTAAGCCCTTCCACCTCCTTTTTAATAGAAGAAGCCCGTGTGGACCGCTTGGACTTGCCTTCTTCAGGCTCAGAAGTATCTTCTTCCTCCATCTTGACCACCTCACCACCCATAGCATTCTCCTCGTCAGGCTTGGATGAGGATGATGCCAACATAGAGGGGGAGGAGGAGGACTTCCCAAGGTCTGGAGCCTCATCATCTACTTCCATGGCCTTTGATTCACAACCTTCCCCTTCTTCTCCTGCATCATGAGAGGTTGTATCATTGGTTGAATGAGGTTCAATTGATTCAAGACTTTTCTTTTCCTCAGGAATGTTTGAAGACGACTCTTCCCCACTTTTATTATTATTATCCTCGGCCTTCTTATCTTCCGAGGACTCTTCTTCTTCTTCCTCCTCCTCCTTAATGGTGGCCTTTGGCTCAGAAACCTCCTCCTCCTCGTCATCCTTGGAAAGTCCAGGAAAATATGCCTCATCTTTCTTTTTCCTCTCAGATTCATCCTCTTTGGGACTTTCAGGCTGCTCGCAGGGCTGAGGCGGAGAGTGAAGGGGCTGTTGGTCCAGAGAGGCCGTTTCCGCCTCACTGCTTGCATCCTCATCACCCGCGCTTTTCCTAAAGGGAGATGGTGAACGAATATCCTCATCATCGAATTCATCGTCAAATATCTTATTCCCTTGGCCGGAGTCCTCCGTTTTAATGGGTACAGAGTCCTCCTTGGGATCTTCGACAATATCTTCCTTCACCTCCTCCTTCTTCTTATCATCATCATTTACATTCAAGGATGAATCCTCCTCCAACATATCACCAGATGATTCTTCTTCTCCTCCTTCCTTTTCTTCCTCAGACTTCTTTGCTTCTTCAGAAGAAATGTCCTCACTACGTGGAGACTCCGGCGGAGGGCTCTTGGACTCTTTCCTCGAAGCTTCTTCTTCATTCAAGACTTGAGTCAACTCTTTTTCTCTTTCAGGACTCTTTTTGATATCCACTTCATCTTCATCTTTAGAGGAGACAATAGGACTCTCATCATTCACTTCTCCGTCCCCTTCATTTAGACCTATGGAGTTAGATTCTTCTTCTTCCTTCTCCTCTTCTTCTTTTTAATTTCTACAACGTCCCCACCATTGGATGGACAATTGTCTTCCTCCTTATTATCTTCTTCAACTTCTTGCTTGGTGTCTTCACACTCCTTCTCCTCGGAGGGTGGAAGCTCCGTTTCTTGTATTGGGAGTGTTTCTTCTTCTTCATCTTCTTCTTGTGGCTCTGTTATAGGATCTTTAATGGATTCTTGATTGGGAGGTGGTTCCTCTTGGACGATGACTGACGGAGACTCGTCTTTGTTCTTCTTCTCTGCTTCCTCTACTTCTTGTTTTGCTGAAGGTGCATTGTTATTGGGTACTTCCTCTTGCTTAAGTATCTCTCTTTGTCCCTTTGGTTCGTTGGAAGAGTCTTTAAGGACCCGGAGTGCAATTTCATCTATTTGCTCCTTGGATGCACCCGACCCGGGTTTGAGTATCTCTAATTCCTTTTCGATGGAGGTGATTTCCCGTGTTTCCTCACTTATAACGGCCTCTATTTCCTTGATTCGCTCGCTGCGGAGATGTCGAACCAGGGACTCGCTTGGATTCTCTCCGCCGATGGACTCGCTCTTCCTTAGGCATCCAGCGCGACCAACCTGAAAAAAGGGAAAAAGAGGCAGATATACGTAATAACAATGAATGATAACCAAAGACTACAAGCTTTCAATTCTAACTTGCTGTTGAAGTAAAAATTTGTATTGGAGGGCACAGTTCTTTGAGGAGTAGGCTTCATTGGATCTTCCCGGGCTCATGGCCCTGGAAATGGGGCCCCAGTTGCCTTCCCCGGACTTGAGGACCGCCATTGCAAGCTTCAGTTGCTGTGAGAGGCTCCAGGGGGTCTCCCCCGGCGGAAGGCTTCCCGATGAGGACATATTATTCCCGGTGAAAACAAAGGGAGGCTCATGGATGAGAATAAACAATAACAAAAGAGCCTCTGACGTCACAACAACAGTTTCAAGGGGCTCTCAAGAGTTAGAATGGCAATTCGTCAACTGATATATTTTTTAAAGTGACATTGCTACAGTAGACGCTGTTAATGTTTAGTTTTTTTTAGGGGAGATCATGAACTTAAGAGATATTTTTATAATCATTAAGAAGGATTCATTATATGCTATTTTTGAACCATGAGTGGAATGTTTTTTCCGTCCTATACGAAAAAAATAATAGAAATGAGAACCTCTGTTGAAAATAAAATACTAAGCTGTGACGCCTGTTTTCTGTTTTCAAGAGCTCTCAAGCGTTTCAATTACGCTTTTTTTTTGCTAATACACTTCATACAATCACTTCTTGCGTTATATGATATAATGGAATAGTCTCTTGATTAATTTATACCTTGGTAATATTAAAGTGACTCATTTATCAAGTCAAGTGTGTATGTTATAAAATACATAACACATAATAAACCAGGCGTGGGAGTAAATGAAAAGGGTTGAGAAGCATTGAGTAATGAACTATGATTTACAATGACGTCAATCCTTCATGTTTTATGGGACACTATTTAATCAAGGTACATTGAAAACATTTTATATACCAAATATATAAAGAGTCTCTATAGACTTTTTACTTGTATCTATTTCTTCATGGCTAATTTAAGATTAATTTATCAATAATAAAGAATGTCCTAGCGTTTATTTTTATTCACATGTCCGAAGATTAGTCTTTTGAGGCTTTAAGTTATTCAGAAGAAATGACGTCATGGTAAGCTATGTTTGAAGGCGTGACTCAGTTTTCCTTTCAGTGTTAGTGTTTTTATTATTTTCCAGGAAGGTTTGAAGTCGAATTGGTGGTTTTTTTCTGTACCTCCCTTTCCTAACTTGGTATTCTAGACGTTTCATCCTTGATTCAGTGTTGTTTTTGCTTTCTGAGTCATCATCCCTATTCATCGACTATGGCAGATGTTGGAGCATTCTTTCGGAGCGGCTCATGGCCGCGGCTCAGGTCGTTGAGGAGCAGTTGGATGCCGAGCTGAACAAATGGAGAAATTGGATGAGGATGACCTGGAAGCCATTCGCCGACAGCGTCTTGCCAATTTGGAAAAGGCCCAGGTCCAAAGAGAGAATGGCTCAAGCAAGGACATGGGGAATATTCGGAAATCCCAGAGGAAAAGGAGTTCTTTAACGTTACCAAAACTCTGAGAACGTTGTCTGTCAGTTCTATCGATCTGAGACCTTTAGGTGAAGAAGGAAGGAAGGAAGGAAGGAAGGAAGGCCAACAGGCAAACCAAAAAAACATCGGGAGAAAAGTCAGATTGGAGGCTGAAATAAATTAAAGATATAGATGGTCTTTTAAAACTGAAGGCTTACCAATGTTGGTTTTTTAAGTAGAAATTGATAGTTTCAATAGTTTGAAAGAAGAAGCACCCGATGTCCATTTAAAAACATATTTTTTCATAATTGAAAAAGAAAATTCTTACTTAAATGGTAAGGTTTTTTTGTGGGAATTAGGTCATATATATATATATATATATAGGGTGATTCTTATTTCTCCTATTTCGGATTTGAGAGTCGGGCTCCCCATGGATTTTACCTTAGTGCATAGAGATCATCTTGCGAAATTTTGAACGAATCGAATAATGGGAAGGGAAGTGTCTCCTCAGTGGACCCAAAAGTTATGTTGTAAACTTATTTAGTATTTTTTTTCGTCATTCGATCGCCTCTAATGTCATCATCAATATGAATGCTATTTTCAAATATTTTGCTGCAAAATGTAGGTATGAATGCAAGGATTATAAATTTGTATTTAGTTTTTATGTACATTCAAAATTGAACGGGATATTAATGATTTGAAAAAAAATTTTTGGGTATTTTCCATAAAAACGACAATTTCAAACCTTGCATATCTTGATTAATTTTGGAAGTACATAAAACATAAGCACTAATCCTTGCAATCACATTTAAACAGCTAATTGTAGATAGACTATCAATAAATAAGGATCAAACGTAAACACAAAACCTTTCACTTATAAGGAGTAACGTTTCAGATCATAAATAATCTTCCTTGGGTTATAAGATTTTTCTTTCTACATTATTTATATATTTGTATAACTACTAAATAAAGGGACTTACTCCTCTGAATGAATATCTAAGTCTAAGAGGATATCATCTATTAGTTATAGCAATTTTTCGAAGCACTCCACTCATTTATCAAATTTTAGAATGTTTATTTAACTTCTCCAAATAGATGCAAGATATTCGACAAGCACCTCAACATCCTCGCTAAGAAGCACGTGGAGACTAAGTTCGTCAAAATCAACGCAGAGAAGTGTCCTTTCCTCGTTGAACGCCTCCGCGTCAAGTCATTCCAACGCTGCTCCTCGTTCAAGGTGCCAAGACCAAGGACTACATTGTGGGCTTTACGGACCTCGGAAACACGGACGAGTTCTCCACTGCCATGCTGGAGTGGAGACTCGCTTGCTCCGAAATTATCAAATACTCTGGGGATCTCATGACTCCACCGGATCAGGGAGGGAAGGGCAAGACCTCATTTATTAAGAAGCAGCAAACCAAGAAGATTCGAGGAAGCAACCAGGATGACTCCTCTGATGAAGATGATTGGTAGACAAATTAATAATAAGTTATTATTTAAAGTTGTGTTCGGATCCTAATATCATTATCATATTCTATTAATATACTAAATTTTTATCTTGGAATGAAATAAAACTTACTTACTTTCGTATATTCTATTTGTATCCCTTTGTGGTTCGATCACTGATTCAAGGTATATTGAAATACCAGGATAGCCCATATTACCATAACTACTCGCTTCCCTGGTCTGACGTCATTAAAACCCACCGGCAAGTGGGAAGAATAACAACATAAATATGTAAAAGGGACTTAATCCTCTCAATAAATATCTGTCTAAGAGGATATGTCCATCTCTTTTTCTGTCAGTACTTGCCATTTTTCTAACATTTATATCTACCCAACTTTCTCACAATTTAAAAAAAAATGTGTGTGTGTGTAATCGTCTTTATTTCCCCAAGAAACATCCTAGCACTTTGGCTAGTCAGGGATGTCAGGAATTTAAAAAAAAAAGTTATACAATGTATAAATATATATATAAACTATATAAATCGAACAAATACTAAAATATAAATATATACTTAAAAACAAAAGGTTTCTTCGAAGAAAAAAAAACCCTAAATTTAAAACAAAAATAAAAAATTAAAAAAACACTATTGTCTGCTATATAGGGGCACATTTTTCCAAAGACTTGGCAATTACATAGGCTTCCCTCATGGTTTTGGCGTTGCGAAGCTTAGGACTACTATTCCAAATAGCTGCAGCACTGGTGACCAATGTGGCCACCGACTTAGGGAGAGGAGATCGGATGAGGCCGCAGTCCGAGAACGAGTCGATCTGACCCCACCTTGGGCTTTGTATTCATAAATTATTTATTAAAACTCAGACACATTAAAACCCACCGGCAAGAATATCATCATATCAAATAATACTCAACTTAGCAACTGATGTGTGCATTTAAAAAAAAAGATCCTGGTGTGAGATGAGAAATCCTGTAGGGCGTCATCCATGTATGATGGATTTTTGGTAATACATAGTAGCATTACAAGATTTCAACTCATTCAAGATTCGTATGTAAAAAGAGTGGCACTCATTTTTAAACTTTGAGAGATGTCATGTAGTTGGTAGCGGATTTTGGTATTTTAAAAAAAACCAAAAAAATTAAAAAAACACCGCCGGTACTATTGAACATCAATTGTTAGTCCCAGCTCTGATAGAGACGCATTTGGTGTAGAATAAAGGTATTTGGTAATATTGAAAGTCTCCACAATGCGTGTATGTTTCGAAAACCGGTGCAACCTTCTTATACTTAAGAAAAACTAATGTTTTATCATTCAAAGATAATTAATCGATTCTTCAATTGTTCATAATCTCTACTCTTTATCTATGGAATATTCATTTGTTTAAATAAGAACTCGACTAAGATATTTCTATGTAAGTCACTATACGCTACCTAAGATTATACCAGCCCTTACTTCGGGAGATCATTTTTCCTAATGTATGTTTTTGGATGCGTAGCAATAGATTGAAAAATAAAATTTGTATTTTTCATAAATCTACTGATTATAATCAGTAGATTTGTGAAAAATGCAAATTATATTATGTAGTAGATTTTTGTTTATTGCATCCCAGCTCTGATTAAAACAATCTTGGCTAACCATAACATTTTCTGTGGTTTCCAAAATTGTTAACTTCTATCTCAATGTTTTACAAAAAAAAAAAAGATTTATTCCGCTAAAAATAAAAACATTTAAATTTATTATGCGTTTAATAAATTTGGACTTTTAATAGTTTTTTATTTGGACCCTATTTTATCTGTTTGCTCAATAAAGTTTGCCGCATGACAAATCAATCTTTAACAAATATTTTAGTTAAACGAAGTGATAAAATCAAGTAATTATTCTGGCTGATTAACTTATATATTCAGCCTTCCGTATATTAACAATCCATATATCTGCATCCAATTATAATTTATCAAATATAATAAATACTTGGAAATTTTATATCAAACTAAAATACGCGAATTTCAGCATATAGGTATATATAATCTATATATATATCTA
>CP045890.1:33348479-33395697 GCA_013387185.1 Caligus rogercresseyi
TCAGCATATATATATATATATATATATATATATAATATATATATATATATATATATTAGGGTTGTTCTTATTTTTCAAATGTTTGAAATGTTAGCATTTGTGGGTTTTCTGTTTCTTGGTGATAAAAGAAGACGACATACAAAGTTTGAACAAAATCGGTCAACATTACGATCGGCAGAGTTTTTAAAAATTTAGTAAAAATTATTTTCCGCAAATTTCTTCAAAATGGTGGACGTTACAGACTTCAAATAATTATTAATTAAAGAAATCTAATTTACTACCAGACGTATTTTTGATGTTTTTTAATAAAACAAGTTTTCAGTAAAAACAAAGCAAAAAGGGAGTGTGTATTGTTAGCTTATTTCATAGCTTTTTTTGTATCAATTAACTTCACTCGCCTGTAGAAGATGACTTGTTCGCTTCAGAGTAAAATAGTACTTTTAAGTTTAGTAAAACTTGAGATGATAAATCCAAAAATGACCTTGGTTGCATTTTATCAATTCAGAATTCAGTACAATCTGAGTTTACATCAAATGATTCAGAGCCTGTATTGACCTATAAGAAATCGATTATGAAAATAAATAATAATGTTTTCTTAGATGTGCGTCAAGGTATCCTCTCAAAATTTTACTTTGTCTCTGACGCATTTATAATCCTTATATGCGTCATTTTGTACGCGCGAAATAGGCTTTTTTTAAGTTACATATAACTCTCTACTTATTAATTGACATGATTAGTATACCAAAATATTAAAGCTGGTTAACCAAGCTTTCATTTGATATGTTTGTTGTTCTGAAAACCGCTATACTTTAATAGATATAAGCAAATACGTACTGCTCCCAAAAAAAATTAATCTTTTGATATGAGAATATACGATTACCATCTGGTAATTATGTTAGTGTTACCTGGATAGAAAGAGAAGGGAGGGAGTATTTTGCCTCACTTCTCTCCTCCCTTCTTTTTTCTTCCTATCCAGGTTACACTACGCCGTTACAAATGGTAATCGTATATTCTCATATCAAAGATCAATTTTTGGGGGAGTACGTATTTGCTTATATCTCTCTTAAGTATAGCGATTTTTAGAACACAAATATATCAAATGAAAGCTTTGTTACCAGCTTAATATTTTCGTATACTAATCATTTCAATTTATAAGTAGAGAGTTTATGTAACTTAAAAAAGCCATCTCGCGTACAAAATGACGCATATAATGATTGCAATGATATATATATAGATATAATATATATATATATATCTATATATATATATTTATAATATATATATATATATATATGTATGTATTATAATCTTTTTTTTTTTGCTTGAACAAATAATGACGTGTGAGCTAGAAATTAAGGATTTAGAAACGCACTTCAAATATATGTACCAAGCAAGCAACACACAGCGTCTGGTTATAGCGTACAGAGTGTTAAAAGTGCAAGGCACCATTGAAGTAACGCACGAAACTAATAAAAATATCCTTTTGTCAAAGATACTACATTGCATAATCAATTGCCATGTCATAATCATTGTACCATTAGTTGAAGAACGGAAAAAAATGTGATGGCTCTCTACTTTGTTTTTTTAAATTTACCTTATTTTACTACACACTTTTATATAGAATATAATGAAAAATATTACCCTAAAGAACACCATATGGAATTTCTTCTATTTAACATATCAGGTGGAATGTTTTTTTTTACACACTCAATCATTGTCCAACTCAAGATGTTGGTTCATATTTTTCTTTTCCTTTAAACTCATATTGAACTTGAGCCCCCCTTGTCGTCGTCTTCCTACAAAAAAATAATCCTCTCCCTATCTTTTCTTTCCTACTACAAAGTGACGTTAGAACGTATATATCTTATTTTTTTATGTGTAAGATGAGCTTTCTATCTTTGAGTTTTTTTCTTCCTTAACAGCTGAGTGCTTTCATAGCTCTTATCGGTGGACCCCGAAGTTGAACCCTCTTCTTTTAAGTTTATTTCTTCTTTCCTTCTTACTTTAGAATAGTGCCATATGTCATCAAGGATTCTCTTGAAAAAGTCCCTGGGACCCCTTTTTGGGCTCGCTCAAACCACTACCACAGCTCCACCAAGCTCCTTGCTCCAAATACCACCAATGGACGAATCAATTGTACCATGATCCCGGGTGATGCGTGGGACCCGAAATCATGGACTCAGGTCTTCGCGTCGTGTCCGCCACAGAGCCCCCATTGACTTCCATACCATTCACTTGTCTGAGGTTTGCCCCCAATATACATATATTTAGCTTTTTTAATATCCCTTTTTTCAAATTTATTTTCTATTTCTTCAATTTATAGTTGTTGTCTTTTCTTGTACAATGTGTATTGTTTACCATTTTTACGACGAGCCGAGACTCGGAAAATATTTCAGAGGGTTTTTTCTAATATGAGCTTATTAGCCAGACCATTGTTTTTTAAACCATAGTGAGACTTTACAAACAAAATGTACATAGACTGTGCTCATTTCTGAATATTTTTGTATCAAAGGGGATTTTCGCAATGCTATAACTTCTGTAAGAGTATGTACCGAATTGGAGCTTAAAAACGTATCCGCGAGAGCGAGTTATTCAGTAAAGATATTCATTTATTTCCAATGCGACCACATATTTGACAGTATATTGGGATGTTCTTCTTGTGACTGACATACCAGATGGAGGGAGCAAGGGCTTAATACTCAAACAGAGATGTACAAAAGAGTCTTTTTGAGCAGAGTAAAGAGTAAAGAGATGTACATAAGGGAAGAATAGGATTAGAGTTTGAGGAGCAGGGGGAGGAAACAAAGATAATATAATTGGGAGTTTGGGTTGAGCAGAGCAAAGAGCTACTACTACACTATCAATATCTGATAGTTACTTTAGAAGGTTTAATTAACTCAAAAGTTTACGTACATTATGGAAAAGAGGAATAAAAGTATTTTTATAGGTTCAGCGTTTCAAAATTGAAATCTTTTAAGCGTTTTTAATACTTAGTATTGGAATCGAATATTGGACACAACTTTCTAACGACCTTTACATAATATAGTCGGTAGATTTTTTTTTCTACCGTATCCATGCTATGAAAACATCTTTGTAATGATCAATAAAACCACCTTATTATCTTGGAAGGCGGTGTACCAAAATATTTCACATTTTTTAATAGAGCGTATTTCCGTTCAATTCTTTGTATTCCGTCTAAATAATATCATCACTGATTTAATTATAATATTACAATTCTTACTTAAAGATTCACACGGAACGAGTGCATCTCTGCAGGACGTTTGCGACTCTGTGCGTCGGAAGGGAGTCTGTCTTAAGGGAGTCGTTGCCGTACCGGAGGTCGGCTACGAAGGAGATCTTCAAAACCTGAATCAGAATTTTTAAAAATGAGCTTGATCTCTATGCCAATTTGTGAAGGTAATTAATGATCCGGATTCTGAAGGGAATGGATAAATTGGCATAACAAATGTATTTCATTTAAGGGGATAAGTAAAAGTAATAATAATATAATAATTGGAAAATGGGGTTTAAAACCAATACTTAAGCTCTTTTTTATAAATACTCATCATATCATCATAATATGTTTTGTGAGTCCCAAACTAAGACAATACAAATCCTTGTTCATAGATTCGTTCCCTTCGAGGCGTCAAGACGCGTCACTACTCCAACCTGACATGGTCATCATCCGTGAGCAAACCGAGGGTGAGTACTCTGCCTTGGAACACGAGTCCATCAGGGCGTCGTGGAATGTCTCAAAGTCGTGACGGCAGAAAAGTCTCGGCGTATCGCCAAGTTTGCTTTTGACTACGCCACACGTCACGGACGTAAGAAGATACTGCAGTACATAAGGCCAACATCTGAAGCTCGGAGATGGACTCTTCATTCGATGCTGCGATGAAATCGCGAAGCTCTACCCCATATTGAGTTTGAAAAGATGATTGTGGACAACACGACGATGCAGTTGGTCTCAAAGCCTCATCAGTTCGATGTTATGGTCATGCCGAACTTGTATGGAAACATCATTGACAATCTGGCTGCAGGGCTCGTCGGGGTGCGGGTTTAGTGGCAGGGGCCAGCTACTCTGCTGACCTGGCGGTATTCGAACCTGGTGCGAGGCATACCTTTGATAAGGAGTGGGTAAGTCAGACAAAAACGCAAGCCAGCACGAATCTCAAATGTTTGAAGTATACTCCTGAGAGGGGGAGTAATATTTATGCAACTTGTGAGCCAAGAAGTCCTTACCCGTAGGAACAACGTCACTATGGCAACACCACATCTTTGGCTCACACCTCATTGATTGAAAGAGTGTAATGTTACAACACTCTACTAAGGCAGGGATAAATCTGGTATTTGTCTAAACAATTTGTCATATGGCAAAATGAGAAGGAAGCAATAAATGACAAGGATGACAAAAGAATCTTTAATCTCAAATATGATGGTCCAATTTAATGAGGTTGCTAGCTTTATGAAATAATGCATCACTTATTTTAAACACGCTACTGAGATGAAGTTGTGAAAATGTAAATGCATTTATGTACATTTATCTTGAAAGATTAAGGAGACTATTGGTGATGGTCTAAGGCAGGCTATTCATTGGCGGCCCGCGGGCCAGATGCGGCCGGACCACGCCAACATGTTTGGGTCAACATACACTTGCGAATGAGCTTTCTCACGTGAATGCAATTAAGAACAGTTATCGGTGTTCCTAACAGACAACAAAATTCACCAGTGCCTTAGGATTGCATTGACATCTTATGAGCCAAACATCAGAGATCTTGTGCAAAACAAGAATGCCACTTGTCTCACTAAAGTCACCGGCAGCAGTGGGCTAAAATACCCTGTTCTGTTTAGCAGCCAGCCTCATGAACAATGATAAATGTTGAGTTAAATGTTCTCTTTTTTTTTGTTTTAAATAGGAGATGGAGCAGAGAGTTGGTTTGTTGTGCATTTTATAGGCCTATTCACTTTGAAAGCTAAAAAGGTCATATAAATAGGCCTAATACAATAAATAATAAGAATATAACCATCGGCCTAATAATCGAATAGTAATACTATAATGTTAATAAAAAACATAATAATGACTTATTTAAAAAAAGTGCCGCGGAAATTTTTGCGGCCCACGCAAGTTCTTGGATTCCAAATGTGGCCCACTTGGAAACTAATGAATGCCCTGGTCTAGGCATTAAGCTATATGCTCTGACTACCCTCGCCCTTCCGAATTGTATTGTTTAATGTGTTACCAATATACTACATGAGGGGATATTTATAAAACGCGAACCTTCAATATGTTCAATAAGATCCACGGCTTCATAGATATTTTTACTTAATTACACTAATATATTAATGTACCAACATGTACACTTCTCCCGCTATTAATGCTATACCCCTAGCGAGGAAATTATTTTCTTCTACAAACATCACCTTCGGAGATAAGAATTATATCACCAATCATTCATAAATAAAGTAATAGATGGAAAAATAATGAACATATATTCGAAATTGTCGATAAATAGTATATCACTTTGATTAGAAATAAAATAAAATATAGTCCTAACAGAAAATAATAGTAATATGGTATCCATAAGAAATAGACCCAAGAAAAAATGGACCAGGAAAATTACCCAAGATAGAAACATAAAATGATTACTCATGAAAAATAGCCCCACTGCATGGGTTGGCAATTATATTTTACTCGAATACCAACAAGTATTGTTTAAAGTAACTATTTCTCATATAAATTAAGTAAAATAATGACAAAAAAATAATCATTTTAGTTTAGGCAATTATAGATAATGATTTCCTTTCTGTTGCAACCATTAGGTGATTTTTTTCAATCTGCTATTTTTCTTTCTACGCTGGGACATTTTTTCCTGGACATTTCTTCGTAGGCAGTAATTTCCTTTCTTCTTTATATCAGAGAGTATGTTTTTGGATGAATTTGCGAGAACGACACACTAATGTTATCCCCTTAATATAATCTTGCTTGACATAGTGATTGGCTGCGGCGGTACACCTTTAAAATCTCTGCATATGTTTATCCAAAGCCTAATTATTTCATTTTTTTTTTGCAGGCAAAAACGTAGCCAATCCCACGGCCATGCTTCTCAGCGCTGCCAAACTCCTGGAACACGTGGGCCTAGAGACACATGGATTAAAAATCAAAGAAGGGGTGGAGAGAGGGCTCAAGGCGGAAAAAGTCCGAACAAGGGACCTCGGAGGTTTTGCAACCACCACTGACTTCACTGCTGCCGTAATCGCGAATCTTCGCTAAATATATTTATATATATATATATATATATATAGGAATAAATTTGTCAAAATCCGAATAGATTAAAAAGTTATAGTTATATTAATAAAACAATAATAATAATACTAACAATCATCATTATGAATCATATATTAAATACAGGATCTATTTATTAATGAGATGTATAATTATTATTACTACCTGGGCCTATTACTTTGAGGGGTCCCTCTGTTTGCTTCATCATAGGTCTTAATGGAGAGCGTGGACTTGGGGTTGCCTGTCTCCGAGTCGTTCCTCCTTGTCAATGAGAAGGGTCTCAATGGAAATCAGATGATGACCAGGACATTAAAGGGTAGAAGGAATTGTGCCGTGAAGAAGTCGTTTTTAGGGAGGGATTTGACCTCCATATGAGATGAAGTGGAGTCGCTTTTAAGATGTGTGCTACTATAGTCAGGGGATTGTTGGTTGTCTTTTGTAGGGTTGAGGATAGAATGAGCTTAACACCCTGAACGGCTCTTCGCCAAGGGAGTCCCTCCTTGCTCTCAATCCAGCTTTGCGAAACGACTCCCTCTACTTTGATGGAGAGGTATGTGGACGTAGAGACCGTGATTGGCTCTCCGGGAGAACGAGGTGAGGGTGTGACAGCCAGAGAGAGAGACGTGACCTGACGGGACTGATAGAATGTCCTGGGCAAACACAAGGGTAGAGACGTGAGTCGATTCACGCAAAACACAAGGGTGGAAGTGTGTTTTTTCCGATATGGGCTCTGCTTCTGGATCCTTGGCAAGCCCATGAAATCGCTCAGCGAGTTCTTTTCCTAGGGCAATGAGATTCTCGCTGTTAATGTCTCCGCCTTCCTCCACTTCCATGTCAAAGTTGATGTCGCTCTCTTGGAACATGGAGCCCTGAAGTGTGTTTTTGAGGCAGACCATTTCAATCCAGGAGGAGAGGTTGAGGAATATTGTCTGAAGATGGAGATTTGAATGAGGGTGCAGGGGTCAGCGTCGAAGCAGGACTCGTAGAGCTTTCCGTAGAGGGATGAGACCCGGGCAAACTCGCTCACGCATTTTCGGAGGAGGAAAGCGATGCGACCGCAGCGTTGGAGGTCGTCGTGGGACTGCTTGGCCTGTGCGTTGGCAATGGCCGGAGGAGGGAGGTTCGAAGGGAGTTACAGGCGTAGAGGAGCTCGGCTAGAGCCAGGAGGGACTCGGATCTGCACTTAAGATAAGAGATTTGAAAGACCATGGAGCCCTGTAAAAATGAAAATTGTCATATAATGAACAACCCAGCAGAGCATGAGACAATAAATCAAATGAGAGTCACTTATAACAGTGAGTATGTGAGTAAAATTATTCATATCTGATCTTGAGATTGGAGATTTGAAAGACCACATAATGAACCCAACAGATAGATGAGCATCAAATTAATTGATCTAAATGATAGACAATTACAAAAGTTATGAGAGACAAGTTTACGTTACTAGAAAGTCCAGTCTGCACTTCCAATAGAAGGGATTCCTAACTAACTGACGGTCCAGGTCCAGACTCACACTCATACAAACCCAGACCCTTCACCATTAAGGGATTTTAAATTTCGGCGGGATTCATCTATTTTAAGCGGTGCATATTTCCTAGTCTTAAGTGCGTCGGTTTAGCTGATCTACTGATTGCGAGACAAACCACCATCTCACATTATGATGATGCCATCCAGCCAAGTAAATATTTGCATTCTAAGCTCTTAGCATTGCAACATAGATATTTTGATGCACAGAGCTTTGCTTAGGAACGTTTCCCTCTTTTACTTGAATTTTAATTTTAAAAAAACCCTGTGTTATACGATATTTAAACAGAGACTCCAATCTGTAATTTCGATATTCGAAAGCCCCTGAAGCCCAATAAAAGAGGATAAGTAATGGTGCTCTAAGCCCCAACGATCATACAACATTCTAGTCTCCTCTATCAGTGTCTCAAATATATGATACCGCTTATCAATAGATATAAATAAATATATTTTTTTTCTAACTTGCAATAAATACAAAAAAATATCAACTTACATATGCGATTAAACGATAACTTTATACAATTCATGTCACAAATTTATTGTTTACCGTTCAATTTTTTGAGAGAACTGGAAATTTGTGGTAAACTATAAACGTTTAAAACTTAAAACTGCTTCAACATTAAGCGATAAAACGATTATACAATTTATCGCAAAGGGGAACAACCGTGCATATATATATATATATCGCTATATATAATATATATATATATATATATATATAATATAATATGCATATATATATATATATATATATATTAGGGCTGTTCTTATTTTTCAAATGTTTGAAATGTTAGCAACATTTTGAATTTTCTGTTTCTTGGTGATAAAAGAAAACGCCATACAAAGTTTGAAAAAAATCGGTCAACATTACGGGGTTGCTCAACGAGGTCAAAGTTTTAAAAATTTAGTAAAATATAGTTTTCCGCAAATTTCTTGAAAATGGTGGGCGTTACAGACTTCAATAATAATGATTAATTTAAAGGAAATCTAATTTACTACCAGACGTATTTTTGATGTTTTTTTTTACTAAAACAAAGTTTTCTGTAAAAACAAAAAAAAATGGAGTGTGTAATGATAGCATATTTCATAGCTTTTTTGTATCAATTAACTTCACTCGCCTGTAGAAGATGACTTGTTCGCTTCAGAGTAAAATAGTATTTTTAGGTTTAGTAAACTTTAGATGATAAATCCAAAAATGACCTTGGTTGCATTCTATCAATTCAGAATTCAGTACAATCTGAGTTTACATCATATGATTCAGAGCCTGTATTGACCTATAAGAAATCGATTATGAAAAAAATAAATAATAATGTGTTTTTAGATTTGCGTCAAGGTATCCTCTCAAAATTTTACTTTGTATCTGACGCATTTATAATCCATTATATGCGTCATTTTGTACGCGAGATATGTTTTTTAATGTACATATAACTCTCCATTATGAATTGACATGATTTAGTATACCAAAATATAAAGCTGGTTTACCAAGCTTTCATTTGATATGTTTGGTGTTCTAAAAATCGCTATACTTTAAGAGAAATAAGCAAATACATTTTGGCACGTACTCTCCCAAAAAAATTGATCTTTTGATATGAGAATATACAATTACCGCTTGGTAACCACTGTTACCTGGATAGAAAGAGAAAGAAAAAAGAGAAGCGAGAGTTTTTTTGCCTCACTTCTCTCGTTTCTTTTTTTTCCTTTCTCTTTCTATCCAGGGAACAGTGGTTAAAAATCTATGAAATATGCTAACATTACACACTCCATTTTTTCTTTGTTTTTACAGAAAACTTTGTTTTAGTAAAAAACATCAAAATACGTCTGGTAGTAAATTAGATTTCCTTTAAATTAATAGGATTATTATTGAAGTCTGTAACGCCCACCATTTTCAAGAAATTGCGGAAAACTATATTTTTGCTAAATTTTTAAACTTTGACCTCGTTGAGCAACCCCGTAATATTGACCGATTTTGTTCAAACTTTGTTTGTCGTCTTCTTTTATCACTAAGAAACAGAAAATCCACAATGTTGCTAACATTTCAAACATTTGAAAAATAAGACCAGCCCTAATATACAGGGTGCGTGATAAGTCCGGGAAGAGAGAAATGTAGTCTTAAATAGTATATTTCTCACTGAAAATTTGCAGAACTTGGTAGAAACTTTCTTAAAGGTCGTACCAACAAAACTATTTACAATTTTTCAAAATGTCAGACATTCTCACGCAGTACAGCTTCAAGACGTCCACGGACCCGTTGGCAAGCTGCAAGTTTCTTCACTGATTTTTCCCCTATCCTTCATGAGAACCTCTTTTAAGGTGGTCAAATTTTGGTGGGGTGAAGCACAAGCCTTGCTCTCAAGTATGGATCACATGGAGAAGTCCATGACGTTGAGATCAGGGCTTGAAGGTGGCCAGGTAAATTTGTCCCAAAAGGCAGGAAAATTCTGCTTGCACCATTCTTGGACAAGTTTGGACCCATGGGCTGGGGCAGAGTCTTGCTGAAAAGTGAAGAAGGTTTCCCCATACTCAGCCTTGATCCATGGCAGTACTTGGTCATTTAACATTGACAGGTAGACCTCCTTGTTAATCTTGACACCCTCGGGACAAATATGAGAGGGCTCTTTTTCCCATCTGACATAACTCATGCCCAGACCATCACAGACTCTGGTTTTTGACGTCGGAAGACTCCGCGAACCTTTACAGGAATGTCAGCACTGCTCTTGGCCAAATTCTGGGAATTGTACACCGCCTGAACTGTGAACAATTTTTCGTCCGTGTAAAAAAACTGGACCATGCGTGCCAGACTTCAGTTTGTTCAGAAGAATTCGGCCTCGTTCTCTTCGCTTCTCAATTGTGGCCTCAGAAAGAAGTTGAAGCCTTATCCTCTTTGGCCATCTTTCTCAGGCTTCTTGAGGGTTCCTCCTGATCTTCTCGCGGATCCTCTTCACACACGCCTGGGTTCTCACAGACATTGGTCGGCCCATCCTGGGCCTGTCGGATGTTTTTCCAGTCTCCTTGTACCGTTTGACCGTGTTGTAAACAAGCTTGTAGGTCACTTTTATGTCCTTGAGCTTCTTGACAATATCAGAATCACTCAACCCCGCGCAAAGAAAGGCAACTTTAGTGTCACGGAAATTGCTCATGATGCTGGAGGAACGTTGACAGAAACTTTGTTGTTAAAATGAACTTGTTTTGATGAAGCTGAAGAACGTATCTACCGGTTTTAAGCACGAAAATCCAAACACAATAGAAACTACAGTGTCGTAAAGTCCCACTTCCCGGACTTATTACGCACCCTGTATATATGGGCTCATTTAGGATTTAAATAAATAAACTTATTGATAAGGATGTAAATATGATTACATTTAAATTAGAAACTCATCTAAGCGTGTAGAAGGTGGGGTTGAGAGGAGAAAAAACATCCCTGTTGGATCCTTTGCAATTCAGAGTTATGATTATAGTGAACGTTGATAGAGAAACATGAACATACTACAAGGTTAAAGGAATGTTCGAATTAACAATCCTCTTGCCGTACGCATTTAATATATCAAAGTGGTTTGTAATGCCCCAAAGTCCAAACAAAAGGACCAGAGCTTTAAACTCAAAGTTGCGGGACCTCTAAAAATGCAATCAAATCCACTACTACTAATTGACCAAAATTATTTAGAATATATGTCTTTTTAGATGTACAGTACTCTAATTAACTAAGTGAACTAATTTAGACATTACTTGTTTGGGTGATGCAGCGGCTTTTAGAGACGTGATGCTCTCCAGAATTTTAAAGTTGGCCTTATTAAGCCTGTCGATGATGTCCTTGTTTTTCAGATCCGAGAGATATTCCTCAGCTGATGCGAGATGCCAAAGACCGTTTAGCCAATAATATTGATTCTCAGAGGAGACCTTATCCGCGAGGCGGCAAAATATATCCTTAGCAGGCCCTGGATGCCCGTAACGAGTGGCCGTTCTGGCTATTTTATATTGGGTCCAAGGGTCCACGGCATGTATGGCTTCCTTCCATGAGCTAATTGCCTCAGAGGGCCATGTGTAGTTTTTGAGGGTCTAAAAAAAATTAAACAAATGCGGAATGGTGAAAACAGCTCAACAGAGACGTTTGAAAGATTGAAATATGTCATAGATTAATCCACATTGACATTTAGCCGTACAATATCGGGAATATTTTATATGAATGGAAGCTTTTGTTCCCTGTTGATTCGGTCACATTTGCTTTGGTATTCTTATATATAATTTGATTTAATCTTTGTGGGTACAACCTACAAGAGAATGGAATAATACAATTGAACACCTACGTCAACTCATGAAATAATATCTAACATTTTGTTTTACAGTCGATAAAAATCACAACTTTTGTTGTTGTAATTAAAAACACAGTTTCCTTCATTTTTAAACCTCTTATCGTCAGATTGATTATTCATTTATTGGCCTACAAGAATAAACAATATTTATTATTTGCCTGAAAATGAGGAGTTCCTTTATTCAATGAATAATAATAGGTCAAAAAGGAGGAATCTATTCAAACGAATGTTCTTTTATTGCCGCTCATTTTATTTCAACCAATCACGTTATAGGAAAAAAATCCCGTTTGTTATCCATGCTTATTTCATAATACAAACAGTTTATGTTCGATTCCTTTCTTTGTGGTAATGCATTCTCTTACCTGTAGGAGCAAAGTGCTCACAATGGACACAAAGGCATTGTTCTCCACTTTTTCCTCGAGGCAGAGATACATTTCTGGAAGCAAGATCCTGAGTACGCCCAGATGCTTGTTTCCCAGAGATGCAAGGACTTGAGCCAAAATGAGGCGAACGGATATCTTTTGAGAGCTGTTGAAGGTTTCCGAACCTATGATAAAAAAATTCATTAGCAAACTCATCAACTAACATATTTCTTATAGTTTCCTACTCATTTTTATTTCTACGTCTGGTCGTAAAAGCAATAATGATTCATTTATGGTCAGTGGAACAACATAAACATTAAAGGACTTGCTTGAAGAAATTAATAGGTAATAATATTCAAACAAAGTCTATTCAAAGATATTAATTTCAGACCCATACGGAAATGTGTTTATTCAAAAAGAATATTCTTATTCATTAGTTGATGTTCTCACCTCAACAGCCAGGAGTGAATTAATATATAAATTCATAATACCAACTGCTGCTATTTTTTTATCAATAAAAGCTCAAGAAAAAAAAATACTTCAGTGATTTCCTTACCAATAATATCCACAAACTGATCACAGGCCTCTGGATTGATATCGCATAGCTTGACAACGCAGTCGAGAGTGTCGCGTAGGACAACAAAGTTGGACTCTTCACTTCCAGTCAGGACCAAGAAAAGGGACTCGATGACAATCATAGCTCCGGACGAATACTCTGGACCTAAAAAAGAAAGCAACGGAAATAAATACATCAGCATTCTTTAAAAAACTAGGTATATTTTCCATCCAATAGTTTAGCTTCTTGAGTATTACCCAAATGGATAAATTTTGACAAATTATCTAAAGATAAAATGCGTGACTGGATTTTAAGAAATTAACCCCAGAAACTCAAGGATAGTGGATTTTGTAACCCCAAATTGTCACATTTGTTACAGTCGGAAGGCCCATTGGCCGCGCATTTGTAACCTCCACTTTTCATAGAATAAATCAAGTGTTTGTGAGTATATTTTTAATGCGTGTCTAAGAAATGTCCTGGTCATAAAAATATTTGTTTAAGAAGTTTCCGTGTCTAAAAAAATATTCTGGAGCCATTTTTATGTTATGCAGTTGTAAACAAAAAAAATCACTTTATTTTAATCTGTTTTAATACCAAAAGAGATTTTTTAAACCAATCACAAGTCTTGTAGTAAGATGTTATAAAACATAGATCTTCTTGACAAATTAAAAAAGTATTATTACTCAATAACTCAAAATGCTTGAGAATATTATTTTGAAAGAGAGTCGTCGAACAGAGGATTTTTTTCTTCATAAGTTAAAATTAGTTGAGGTCGCTAATAAAGGTATAATTGGTTATTAAATTTTGTTTCCTAACAAATGATAATAATAATTTAAACTATGACATAGGACTAATAAAAAAGCTGTAAGCAATCACTTTTTACGTTTAAAAAGGAATTAATCACAAATTGATGATATTTGCATCCCATTTGGTTAAATAATTACTTACGACGAATAGCTATGCAATTAAGTAGCCGTGTAGCGGCGGAAGCGACTCGAACGTCTTCATGGTAGCAGAATATTTGGCAAAGCTCCATCACCAAGGGTTCTTCTTCCAACTCCTTGGCATTTAAGAATCCAAAGGCATCGCAGTGTCCATGTGCAAGTAGCTCCCTGAGGACAGTTAGAATCCCCACGCAGACGTTAATGGATTGCTTAGGCTCGTCCAGAGCAAACTGAATGAGGACTCCACATTGGAGGAGCTCCATAAATGAGATCGGTCCTTAGAAGCAAGGAACTTGAGATCCATGAGAACGGCTTCTTTAACTTTACTCCTCGCATCCTGTGTGAGGTATCGAAGCAAGAGCATGACATGCTCAGGGACGTCGATGAGCGTTCTTGAGCTGAGCCTTGTTAGGGTCCTTAGAGTGATAAGGACAAAGTCCAGGGAAGGGTAGGACTCCAAGAGAAGGGAAGTACAGGTCTCCCTCACCACAGCCGCTGTTTTGGCGTCGTGATGCATGTGTCTCAGAATGGGGATGAGTTTCAGCTTGATCTCAAGGGGGATGGAGTTCCCACGGATCATTTCGGATATCTTTGCACAGAGATTGAGGGCGAAGATCTTGCTCCGAGCTGCGAAGCGCCCGGCTGCATATATTGCTCCATAGAGCTCCACGAGGTCCCCACAGTCTTCGTTGAGGACGTTCCTTATGTGATGCTGGACCAATGCTCGACGCTCCGAGGCTAGAACGACGGATGAGACGGCTCCGAGGACACGAAGTGTGAGGGCCCGAGCCACAGGATCGTTGGAGTGAGTCACGCTGAATATGCGCTTGACAAACTCGTCCACGTTCGTGATTTTGTCAAGGTGACGCTCACTACGCTGGCAAACACGGAGAACGCAGAGCTTGATAAAATTGGAACCCCCTGGAAAAGCAATGAAATAAATCTATAATCCATCAATTCATGCCATAAATCTCAATCTTATGATATTCCATCCTATTCAAGAAAGTTAAAGAATATAAATAATCTTGGTAATAATACGAAAAAAAAACTCCGCATCATGACAATCAAATAAATCTACAATCTCTCTACTTAATTAATAATTTTTATCTCTAAATAACCTCCATAAGATAAATCTCACACTTATGATTTACCATCATAATCAAGACACCAGAAAAAAATAATTTCAATAGTAGTTCAAAATAAAAAACTTTGTTAAATTACTTCAAAATTACTTAATTACTTCAAGTCTTTGTTCTTAATTTAAAAAGAGTATTTAAAAATGCGATTCCTTGTTTCAATTTTGTGGAAAATTATGATATTTTTATGAAAATATTTATTTTCCTATTACATATAAAAAAGGTTATATTTTTATGCTAATTTATAAAAGTAAAAATAATACAATCAAATATTAAAGTATAAAGACTGAGTCCAAAATGATCCACTAATTGTGGATCATTGAAATAAATTAACATCGTAGGAAGGTAAAAATATAAAAATGAAGAGTTTTGTATCTGGGATAAGCTGTTGGTTATAATTATTTTAAATAAAATAATATATATAAGAAGAGCTTGAATGCGGTAGAAAAAATATACTTCCGGAAGTTTTTAGCTAGTTTTGCTCAATTGATATTCGTAGTTTTTAGCGAGTTGCCTTTAATCATATTTTTCCACAATCTACCGATTGAATGTATTGATGAGAAAAAAAATCTACGAGAAAGAAGTGGTCTTATTTCTTTTAAGAAATCCAGAGTATGATGTGGGCAACATATTACAGTTATAATAAAAATCCTAGATTCGAGTGACTAATTTAAATGCTATAATGCTTATTTATATCCTGTTGAATACGGCAACTCTATCGAACCATATAGGCAAGAAAAATGGACTAAACTTCAACTTAGATTGTGATTAACTTACAGAATATAAAACCTTGAGTGGTTACAAAAATTAGCTGTACAAAATATATAAGTACGGATTGTCAAAGCAAAAAAAAAACTATTTATGTACGATAGTATCAGCTCTGTATAAATAAAAATACATGAATAAGAAAATAAGTGAACAAAATAATGTTCACCAAAATTGTACACAGGAAACTTTTAAAACATTCAATAAAATAGCATCGAAAATTAAAAAAGGATTTTAAGGTAGTTCTTAATAAATTTTAAATAATTTATTTTGGGATTTATCCAGAGTTCTCTTTAGTCGAGGCTCTAAAATACACTCTCAAATGCTGCTTTTGGTACCTGTTTTATATTAAATATGTTTGATTGTTGATTTATAGGTTGTATGATATGAGAATGTTTTTATATTTAACTTTTGTTCGGAGAGCTAGTTTTAAACTTATTTACACATTATATAAAAGTAATTTCTCTCAAACCATATTATCATATTGGCCCCTTACCCCGATACACGTCTGCTAGCTTGAGTAATGCAGAGTTGATCAAAATGGGGAAGGGGTACTTCTCAAAGAGACGAGGGTATCGGACAATGGCCTCGGATTGCTCTCCTAAATTATTGTTGGAGCGAAGCCCCTGATCAAGCTCTGCCAGAGCAGAATTAGCATCCGAAGTCGAAGCAGGATCCGAGTAATATTGGTCAACCATGACGCCAATTCGTATGGATCATGTAAGAGAGGATGATAAAAGAAGTAACGAATAATGTTGTATAAAAACTCTAGAACGAAAAATGCCTCTCAAGCATATAAACAAATGACGTCATGTATATAAATATTTATTAGAGAGTAAGAAAACCTCCCGACTCAATATTTTTAAAAGTTAACGCAACTTCTATTATCATTCTAGAAGGAGGCTTTAGGAGGTATAATTTCTACTCATAACTATTTATGCCTTAAAATATGAATAAAATTAATGTTTCATATTTAAAAAAGTAATATAATTCAGGCTTATTTCATCAATTTTACTTTTTACCAAACTTGTTTACTAATTATTATATATTCTATGCTGGAACATACAAAAAATTCATGGGCAAAATCATGCGGGACGGATTTTAAAATAGTTTAGAAAATTTTGAGCACCATTATAATACTGTAAAAAACAACAGCTTACCAATGCGTATTTTTGATTTATAATTCCTTTCTTGAGACTGTTGTATTGGAGAATTGATAGTAATATTAGTATTATTATTGAATCATCTGTGTCCATATCTCGAAGCGGTCTTCAAAATAAACTCATGTGAAGTATTTCATATATATATATCCACATATTTCGGACATATCAGAAGCAAAAAGTATACGATCAAGACGTCCTTTTCAACTAGGATACTTATCATGGCTTTACTCCGACAGGAAAAGGGTAAGTTCCCCTTTATATCTATCTTGTTGATTACTTTAAAGAGAGGCAGCCCTTCCATTCTCTTCCTAGACTTCTTTTATCCACAAGAAGATTCCTCCTCTCTCCTCAACGCAATCTGAACGCCAATCGAGCCGTCATCACAGGGGTCCGCCGGCCACACCCCATTCGCACCTATCCTACACTCCTCGTAAATCCTGATGGATCCACCTACGAGATCCGATACGCTGTTCCCCGACAAATCATTAAATTGCCCATCAACCCGGAAAACTGCTCCGAGGAAGATCGTCTACGAATTCAAAGCTGAGACTTAAAAGAGAAAAAGTGACCGTCTCACAGGATATGGAGAGCTCATTCGATCCATCCCAGTATCTGTAAAGCTCTACCTATATGGTCAATTGCTCCTGACTATATATATATATATATATATATATATATCATACTATAATTAAATTTCTAGAGACTCATATTAGACTATTAGTAATAATAATAATATAAAGTTGTTAAATAATTTTTCCATGATAATTCAACGCTTCAGTAAAATGATTTTTTATCCCCAGGTATACGCAGGTATCTACTTTAATAAGATAATAATAATTATATAATCACAAGCGTCTCACTGAGTTCAAAAGCTGAGACTTAAAGAAAAAAGTGAATGTGTTATCCTGTGACGATGAGAGATCTTTCCATCCATGACAAGCTCTTCTTTTTATTTATACTTTATTATAATCATATCCAATACCCTAAATGTGTCACTCGACAGTTATATTAGATGAATAAATTACAAAACTGTTCATCTCTTAATGTCATATTTTATGAATAGCGTGTGTAGTCATTTGTAAGTCTCTCTCTCTCTCTCTAGGTATATATATATATATATCAGCCTTGAACTAGAAAGAGAAGAAACTATATAAAAATATTATTATTTAATACAATTCAAGACTTTTTAAAAATATATTTCAGTTCTAAAAAATTCCAAAGTAATTGCGTTAAAAACAAACCATAAATAGAATTTTAGTCTAAAATTATTATTTCGGAGATGAACAACACCAATTTGAACAATGATTGAACATAATGAAATAGGATACTTAACCTATTTTAAGTAGTTAAGTAATATTTCATAAGTACCGTAGGTATAAAAATGCACGGAATATACTTTAAAAAACGACAATCAATTATTATAAAAACATAGCCTTGAACTAGAAAGAGAAGCAACTATATAAAATATTATTATTTAATACAATTCAAGACTTCATTAAAATACTATAAATCTAAATACTCGCGTTTTATTATAATCAGGTTTTATTTAGTTAATAATAAATAATCATAAACTAGTCTACTACTAAAATAATAGAATAAAAGATAGTATAATAACGGTTATGGGAAATATTGAGACACGGGTTTTAATAAATGGATATGCAAGGCCTAGAGTGGAATAATGCTTCTAAGTATGATTTCTAAAATTTCAAATGAAAAAAACTTTTACATCAATCACTTTATATGATAAATATTTAAGTGTATTTTTCTACTCAAATACTTGCTTATTTTTTCATGACTTTTCTCTTTTTGGCCATTTTTTTCTTGATCGCTCATTCCACTGACAACTTTATATATTTAACACATGATGTATTTTATATGTATTCTAACTATTCTATACTAATAAAAATTACAGTGTTTTAATATTTAAAATTGAACGGGAATTAAAAATTTGGCAGCCTAAAACTTCAAACTCAATCGAGGTTGACATATATTTAAAGAGTAAAAAAGCTTTTTTTGTGCGTGTGCCGAATTGGTTCGATAGAATTGCAGTATCCGACTGGATATAAATAAGCATTAAAATAGTCGAACCACAAAGGCAAAAAATTCATAGACTAAATTTAATGTTATAATGCTTATTTATATCCAGTCGGATACTGCAATTCTTTCGAACCATGTAGGTAAATAAAAATATTTTTTTAAACACGCCTTAACGCACACGGTCCTCAAAAAGTTATTCATTTTGACATTTTTTTTCATACTTATTCATTTTGACATTTTTTATTTTCATACTTATTCTAAAAAAGCTTTTTTCTTCTCCATACCAGCAATATAGGATTCGTAACCTTAACTCTTTTTTCAATATACCTCGAGATGTAGATAATAATAATATTCATGGTGATTGACTTCAGTTTAACACTTGTGTATTATTATTATTTTATGTATGTACAATAACAATATGATGTCTCATTTGGAGCCTGCCTTGAGCATTGAAAATATATTTTTGCATTTCAGCTGAGAACTCAGTTCTGAGAGAAAGTTCGTGACGGTGAGATTTTTATCCGTTTTCTTTGGGCCGTAGATGGCGACCAAAATCATTCGTTCCTCGACGCGAGTGATGTAATAAGTGCTTTGAATCTGAAATATGATAGGTTAGAATTGAGTTAGAGATCAAATATCCTAACTATTTTGATATATAGTATTGGGGTGTACCAATAAGAATGAGCCTGGTTTTGATCACATATTTTTCTACTTGAGAGAGATTGAATGACGACACACAATCGATATGTATAGTTGACAATTTATATATATCACCACTCTCGACGCTTCCAATGGACACACCTGATCTTCGCTCCTAATTCTTGATCCGTTAATAGCTTGGAAAGGCGACCAACGAGATCAACCAAATAGACCTCATCCGGTCCTTCTCTGATACATGTCCTGGCCTATCCACTATCAAACGATGGATAAAAGACTTCAACAGTTTTGCCTAGGAGAAGAGGACAAGACCTGGACGTCCTCGGGAGATAAGGACAATCGAGAATACCAATTAAGAACCTTAAGGAACCCTGGAATGATCACTTGCGAGGATTTGGTAAAGGTTTGCCTACCATATACAACACTCACCAGGACCATCAAGGAATATCTAGTATTCATCAACGTCCTCAGTTGACACGTAGCACATCTCAGAAACCAACGAATGAAGTGATGTAAGGACCTCTTGAAGATGTTCCGGGATCACTTAAAGGCATATTTGGGGTCTCATTCGATAGTGCAGGATAAGTCCTGGGACTCTGCGGAGCGGAGGCATGTCTGAGTGGAGCCCATAGCCCTGGTTCACGATTCCATGTTTGAAGCTGAGGATGAGCAAAACGATAGTCCTGATGGTTTATCCCATGGGGTTTGAATCTACTGCTGACATTTTTAGGGAGAAAAGACACGCGGCTTAAGAGTTGTGCACACCTTAGCCTCGGGTGTTTCGCCGCGAGTCCTATGGGATTGAAATCGACCGCCGACTCTTATTAAGGGGGGAAATACCAGGCCCAAGACTTTCGTAGACCCTAATCTAACGGAATACGCCAACTTTAACCGGATGTCCCATGGGTTTGAAATCGACCACCGACCCTTCTTAAGAGGAAACCACCCGGCCTTTAAAAAATATACCCTAATTTAAAGGATTGCGCCGGACTCAGTCGGGTGCCCCATGGGTTCGAAATCTACTGCAGACCCTTCTGTGTCGTAAAAAAAACAGTTTTTTTTACACTAATTTTGCGAGTGCCTTCTGCTTTATCTGAGGGTCTAAGGGGTTGGAGTCTACCGCCGACTCCTCTTAAATGTAAAAGAAACTCGGGTTTAGTGGTTTTCAGACCTACATCTTGCACGATAAGGTGTGCACAACTCTTAAGCCGCGTGTCTTTTCTCCCTAAAAATGTCAGCGGTAGATTCAAACCCCATGGGACCCCAGACAGAGTCTGCATGAATAGGTCCACAAAGTAAAAAATACACAGCGCGGAAAATGCTTCACTACAAAAAAGCTTCGTGACAAAAATACCTACGAGAAAAAGAAGAACGACAAAAATACTTCACTAAAAAAAAACTTGGCGACAAATTTACCCACGAAAAAAGGAGAACGAGGAAATTGACTGACTTTAAAAGAGCAAGCGAGGAAAATACGGCTATAAAAAGGTCCGCGACAAATTTGCTCGCGATGAAATTACAGTAAACCGTTGAAACATCTGCTACAAAATAACAAGTCTGAGGTGGCATGAGGAAGTCACTAATGTTGTCACTATGAAGAGGGAGAGCGGCTGTTCGACCAACACACGAAGAACTCTCTCACTCTTATTGGAGCCGGAGTGGATAATAATTTATATTTTCTAAATTTGATGTAAGTCCTGACTTTCATGACCAGGCTTATTCTTTATGGTACACTTTAATAATATTATATTGCAGTATGTTTTACCATTTTAGGAACCTTCGATAGAAAGAGAAAAAACAACTGTCGATTGATATATAAAAACGACATGCCAAAAAAATCAAAGTTATTTGAGATGAAGCATTGGGAGTAGTGAGGAGTAAGGAAAGAGGCATTGAACTAATTGCCAAAAGAAAAAGCCAGTCCCAATGAGAGACGATGGAGTTAAAAATGGATTAATACTGAATATTAATCTATGAAATTGTTTTTTATATAACCAATCAGTTTTTATACTCAGTAGAACAAAGATTCGACTTACATCATTAAAGTGCACGATTTCGCTATTGTTCGAGAGGGTGTCAGCAAAGTCTAAGAGAATCATGATGATATTTGGCCAATGGCTGAGGGGAGGGGGTCCCGGAGTTGAGTAGACCGAGGGATACAGCTCGACTCCACTGAGGTCTCGGGGGTGTTTAAGTGGAAGGCGATATCCTGGTCCTCGATACCCATCAATAGTGGCGTCAAAGATGAGATTTATAGACGTGGCATCCGTTTTCTTTTGAAAAGAAGATATTCTGAAAGAAGGGAAGAAAAGTATAATAATCACTAAAATAATAGATATAAGTTTCTTGAAGGAGAAAAAAAAACAATCCAAAGGCAGTTATTGGATTCCTTCAAAAAATAAGTTTTATTTCTTGTATTACTTACGATGAAGAAACAATTGTTTAATTAATTTAAATATAAAGTTATACTTTCATGACTAAGATTTAAAAAAAGGTATAAGGTTAGATAATATGGCCTTTTATGCCAGTTTGGACTCAGTAATTTATAATCCTAGTCCCATCTCTTATAAACTAAACTATACCCATTTATGTATATGATATATGCTTTAGATGAGTTTATTTTATATCTCACTTTGTCATTTTTTTCTGTAAGTTCAATTAACTACATTTTTTTGCTGTAGATAAAAAGTTATAAATGAAAAAAAAAAGCTACAGATGAATAGGTTCATTAGGATATAAATTTTTCAAGGGTCAAATTCAAATAATTATCATAGAACATGTTGTATACCTACGTCTACTTATAATTAAATATTACTCAACTTCTTCAAATAGGTAAAGTATTATATTTTCAAATATAAGACCGAGCTTGACAGATTCTTAAAATGCAGAGATCTCATACCTGGATGCATAGTCAATGCTCAGCTTTGAGCACTGCTCCTTGAACTCAGGGGAGGGAGTTTGGCTGGATAGAACGTCGTGGAAATATAGGGAGACTTTAGAGAGAACTATGGCCTTGAGCTTCCAAAACCACTGATACAAGACGGGATCCTGCTGCGGCCGTAGAAGAAATGCGTTCGTGAAGGAGACTTTCCTCTCTTCTTTGTATTTATTATAATTATAACTCCATTGCTTGAGGTTCCCATTCGCTACGTCCAGCTGCACGACGCTGTTATAAAAATCCCAACGGGAAGAGCTCTTCAGGGCCTCAAAGATGTTTAATAAACAAATGATTTCACTGACCATGGATTCCTCTATAATATCCCCCGAGGCATCACTTCTTTTTGGAAGGCTCTTCAGAATGGATCGAAGTTCCGGAACGTGGACTGACAAAAGGGAGGAAGGCTCGTCGCTCTGCGAGTAGAATATGAGCTTCCCATAGATATCCACAAGAGCGGATCGAGCCAAGACAAACTTGATAGTCTGCTCGAAAAGGGGGTGGAGCCATTCTTCAAAGGGATTCTTGGGAGGCGAGATAGGCTCAAGAGCCTTGGAAAAGTCGGCAAAAAGTACTTCATAAATTACTTTTAGCGAATTCTACGAGAAAAAAAGAAAGACATTTGTTTATAAAAAATTCCTCACAAGAATTAAGTTACGAAAATAAGGGGAAACAGTTAAATCATATTTAACCTACCCTAACAATGAATCACAATGACCCTGAAAATGAACGACGCCGTCTACGAGAGAGTACAAATTTTACGGACTTGGACGATTGGTAACTACATACAAAGCCTTTTATCATACAACTAATGATCAATCACATAGTTGAAATGTATAAATATTACATTATTGTTACTTTAAACTTAGTTTTATCTTCATACCCCACCCCTATTAACTTTTAAATATGACAAACTCTCTTAAGCTAATTTCTCTTACGCAAACTCCATTTCTGACACACATAAACAAAAAAAGGTTTTAAATAAGTTTTTATCGCTGGAACCTGATGTTCTCTCTCTATGCGACACAAGATTGAAAAAATATGAATTAAGGCATGATTTAACTTCAATTTAATAAGTAACTTTTGTACCGGCAGTAAAAAAATTAGCTAACCACCCTTCTAGGGGAATTTTATTGGTCATTAGGAAATCTTTTAGACCGGTATGTATAGAAAAAGACGATAGAGGCAACTATTGTGTAGTGTCCATAACATGGAGTGGAAAGTTGATTAAAATCGTATCCATTTACGGACCTAATAACGATGTCCCCCAATTTTATGATAAAAATAATTTGGAAATTTTAACTGACAATAATAAAACTTTTGGCCATATCTTAGTAATGGGAAATTTTAATATATCTCTGGATCAAGAAAGAGATACATTTAATTATTAGTGTACAAACAATAAGAAATCAAATGTAGCTTTGAAAAAGTTGCTGACCGAAAGGAATTTGTTAGATGTAGCCATGAAATTTTCAAAAAATCCTATTCATTCTTTCTTTATACATAATAGAGATGGGACAGTTGTTAAAAGCTCCCGGCTAGACTACTTTTTTATATCGAGTGAACTTTACTCCAGCATTTTCAACTACCAAACACTGCCTGCATATTTATCTGATCATAATGCCATAATGCTTGAACTAAGACAACAAGGAAAGCAATGCAGGAATCAATGGAAACTGAATACTAGGCTTTTACAAGATACTACGACTCATTCAAAGATTAAGGAAATAATCCAAGAGATCCTTTTTAAATTAAGAATCAATGTTATTAAAACACCATCGCATGCTTTGAAATTAATTTTAGACTACTCTAGGAGAGAGTATATAATATTAGGTGTTCAGTTAAATTCAACAATCAATGCTTTGAATAATGTAGAGAGGAAAGCAATGAATATCTAGCAACTGATGAGAGAAATAAAAAATAATAATTTAAATGCTCAAGGACACTTAATACGAAGTGGGTTGACGACCCTTCCAAGTGACCAAATGATTTTAAAACGTGTAAAAAAACGGGAAGAAAGCGCTATGTCAAAGAAGAATATAAGAGCAATATATGACACAAATGACATTAATAGAAAACCCTAAAGCGGTGATGGAAACAATTAAAAGTTTCTACAGTGATTTGTATAATGGTTAAGATTATTTCAATGAAATAACCGGACTAGACTAGTAAAACTTGTAAACCCAAGATCCCTACTTTTCCTTATGAAGCTGATAACTTTTGCAATCTGGAGAAGGCAAAACCATTCTTTAAACTATTAGAGCTAGACATTACATGTGCTGAGATTGAACAATATATATCAAATAAATATAAAAAAAACTCAATAAAGCTCCCGGCCCGAAAAAAGTATAATGAACTTCTATCTCCTCTTTTAAAACAAGTTTTTAAAGAAGCAACAGTTAAAGGTACTTTTGAAACGTACTTTACAACAGGGAAACTCATTTTAATTCCAAAAACTGGAAAAGACCCACGTTTTATTGATAATTTACGTCCTCTCACAATGCTAAATGTAGCTTATAAATATATAGTGGTATTTTAGCACAGAGAATATGAAAATTTTACCAATACTTTTACATCGCACTCAGAAGGGATTCGTGCAGGGCCGTTACATGGAAGATGTAGTGCGGGGGATCAAGGATGCAATATCACAAAACAGGAACATAATTTAGATGTTGCTGTCATGGCAATAGATTTAAAAAAAGCGTTCGACAGCATCTCACATCAATGGATTTTAGATTGTCTTCGTTTACAAGGTTTTAGCAATACTTTTTTAAATATGATATCAGTTTTTTTTATATAAGTACATTTTACCAAAGAACAGATAACATTTAGTGTGTGAAAAAAGGATGTCGTCAAGAAGACCCCGTCTCCCCGGCGTTATTTATTTTTGCATTAAATCCGTTACTTGATCAGATAAGTAATTGCATGGCTATCAAAGGTTTGGAAATTGGTAGTAAAGAAATCAAAATTGAAGCCATATGCCATTACCATGGCATATGGTGGCACCCAAAGTATTATCAATAAGTCGATTGAAGAAACCTTATTGAAACATATGGAATATATTCTGGATTGGATATAAATAAATAAATAAACCATCTATTATTACTTCTGCCACCGTTGAATTAAGAAATAAAGATATTCAAATTGTTCCTCGTTTAAGAGTACTCGGCACTTTTTTTAACAATTGATGATTCCGATCTTTTAGAAAATGAAAGAATAATAGAACATATTTTAAGGACATCAGCTTCCAAATTTACAACATTTTTAGAAAAAAACCTACCATCCAGAATAGGGGTTTGGAACTCTCTTATAATGCCAAGAGTTGTACACATTTTAAAACTGACTCCATTTTCTGAGGTTTTATACTCAAAGGTAGAATTAATTTGCGACAATTTTTTATTTCCAGAAGGGCACAGTAAGTTGATTTCATGGAACCGTATAACATCGGCCAAAAAATGGGGCGGACTCGGCTTAATAAATTTCAAGAGCTTTTGGAAGGCCTTACTATTTTCTTGGTGTAAGAGAATACTTACTAAAGGATCAGTATGGAGGGAAATATTAAATAGTCAGTTAGTGGATTTAAAAAATAAAGAAATTGACAGTGCAAAAGGCAATGGACCGGACATCATTTTTGAATTGGCAAAGAGTATTAACTCTTTTTGGGAAAAAACGATTGAAAGCAGTGTAGACAAAATTTATAAAGTCCTTGAAAAAATGAAATGGCAAGAACCTGTAACTGACAATGGGCGGTTATCTTTTATATCCACCACATCCATTAAAGGAAAAATAAATTTTTTAGGTGATATTTTTAATGACAATATGAGTTTTAGTTCGAGTGAAATTTTAGAAAAACAAGGAATTTTATATAAACTAACTTTAAGAATCGAGACATAAGCCCACGTGACTGTTTTTATATTTTTTATGTTATTTTTCTAATAACAATTTTAGGAAACTTTTAACCAACAAGCAATCAAAGAAATGTTTTATCCAACAAATTTCAAGAAGAAAATATTTATTTTAAATTGATGTACCTACCTCTAAAATATTAGAAATTCTGAAATCCAAAGTTTTGACCACTCCATGTATTGGTTAAAATATAGGATCATCACAAATACTCTAACTTTAGGAAATACAATCGGGAAGACTAAATCTGAAAGAATCTGCTATTTTAGTGAAAATGATTTTGAAACCTTAAAGCATTTTTTAGTTGAGTGCCCGCCTATAGTGAGAATTTGGGAAGAAGTGGGAGTACTATTCTTTTTAAATCACAATTTAATTATATCACCAAAAGAATTTGTGTATTTTTATATTGGCCCCAATCATGAACAAATCAATTATATAGTTACAAAGATTCAAGTAATTCTCTATAAATTTAAATGTTCGAGAACCCCCTTACCAGTAAACTTTGAACCTTTTATTGAGGACGTTGTTAATAATATGTAGTTTTTTTAGTTTCTTGAATGTTTATACAATGTTGATATAATATAAGTGAAATAAATTGTTGTACCTTAGGTACAAAAAATAATAGCGTAGCTACTCTTTTATAAGTCTCAGCCTTGATTTGGAGCCATGACATACAATCGTTTTATACATTATGCTTACAAGTGATATTTTGTCTACTTGATAGTAAAAACAAAAAAATTATATGTTTCTTGCCTCTTTACGAAGGAATCCTTTGGAAGTAGGAAATTGAGGGAGCTGTACTGTTTTTCTGCTATGTTTAACTGCAAAAATAGATTCACATATACGTTCCAGGATGGAGGATTCGTTTTGTTTCTCTCGGCGTCCTAGATATTGGAGTGAAAGCGAATGAATATATGAGAGAAATTCATTAAAGGGAAACACCTCACCAATAGATCCTTGACTTTGTCATAGTTGAAGGAACATAAATTGCGGTAAATGGTCTTTGTCCTTTTATCAAACTCAGATATATCCATGTTGCCGTAGTTTAAGAAGGAAAAAACTGTCGAAAACAGTGCCTTATTGTCGACAACAAACAAATATTAAAGAGTAGGGAATTGAAATGAATGCAAACAATCAATACATGACGTCATTGGTCATTAATTACCAACTGCTAACAAGGAAATTTTTAACGACGACCATCATTTAAAGATTTAATTATCGTTACCAATATATTTATAATTAACTAGCGAATATTACCCGCGCTGCCCGGGATTTTCCAACTTGACAATAGTCTGGATGAAAAAAAAAATCACACTAATAATTTTATGATGTCATCGCGTGTGACTTTTCATTTTAAAATCAGTTTCTTAAAAAGTTATCATGGGTTTTCATTGCCATTTTTCCGTTTATATCCTTAAGGCTGGTTATTAAACATCGTAAAAAGAAGATGAATATTTTAGTGATGTCATCGCATGTGACTTTTCATATTAAAATAAGTTCCTTCAACAGTGTCATTGGGTCTTCCTTACCATTTTTCCCGTTTTGTATTCCTTAAGGCTGGGAATTTAAACATCGTAAATGAAGAAATCACACGATTAATTTCACTGATGTCATCGCTTTTCTTTTTTCATATTCAAATCAGTTCCTTCTACAGGTGTCATTGGGTCAGGGCTTCATTTTGCATTTTAATTTAAAAACCACTTATGCAGTAAAAAGTCTCCCTAGAGGTTACATTAGATCATAAGTTAATAAGCACCCCCTAGGGAGCAAAAAAGAACTACCATTATAACCAACTCCTATGCTATATATACAGCCTTGAAAGTAAGCCGGTGCGGGGCGGTGCTGCGTTCCTGTAAAAGATTTTGGGGCGGTGCGGCGCACCGGTAAGGGTTTATTATGCAGAATAAAATAAAAATAAAAAGCACCAAAAAAAAAAATACAAAATGCAATAACGCTCGTCTTTTAAGAAGAAAACATATCTAGGCTACCCACATATGTCATTTTTGACCAGTTCCGATGAAGATAACAGCTTGGCTTGCTTAAAATAGTCAAAGGATCTCCGGCGTGCGCCAGCTTCCAATTGCATCGACTGACGCTTTTCAAATCCACCCCTTTTCAGACCCCCCCAAAAAAAATATATGGAAATAATGGTACTAAATTTTACTATTGGGAAAGCCATCCAGTAGCCTATGGTAATCAGTTTTCAAAAGTCTGCAAATATCCCATATATTTTGGTCTTTCTGTTGGTGCCTTTCGGAGCTTGCGTTCCGTTTGTTTCATCTCCTGCCCGCGCTTGCTCCGCATTTAGTTCTAGTGAATGAAGTCATCTCGACTCTCGTCTTTAAAACTGTGTCAGCGAAATGTTATATCGGCTTTTCAAAAACTGCATGTTTTTGTGATTGGGTGGCATACTGAGACATGTCTTCTACTCAGACAAATAATAAATTACTCTTCTTCAAAGAGGCGGTTCACGCTGTTTGTAACGGGGGCACAGCTGAGCCTATCTCCGCTTTAGTGGGTACATGACCGAAGCTTATGATTAAATGTGAGCATGCTTTGTAAAGTAAGCACACGTTTTCCCTAAAAAGTATTCATATGAGCCCTCTCACTCCCTGTAATATTTACATTATCACGTGTTAAAATATTTACAGAGCATCAACTAGACAGTCAATGTATGGGAATGTTTCAGAAGCTGATTCAGGAAGTACGTGCTGTGAAGAAAAGCATTGTGATACGGAGAGATAAAATAATGCAGAAAAGAATAACCGAGCAATTTAAAAGAAAGGACCGAGTTATTGAAAATGAAAATCAGGAAAAAGTCAGAAAAACAGATGGCTCGCTGCATGCAGTCCCTTGCGCGAAGGCAGTGAATGAGAGTATCGTTGCAGGTGCAGGACCGTCAACAAGTGATGCTGGGCCTACTGCAAGTACCGCTTACCCCCCTGTTTGGTCAATGTGTTTTAAATATGTTTGGATTGAGGGAATCCTCCATTTAGAACTATTCATGTGGTTACTTAGATTCTTTTAAATATTATTTTAGCTTTTTCCATCATTTTGCATTTTCAGTCCAGTTCCAAATGTACTGAAAATAAAGTATTCACAGTAAATATTTATAAACCGAAATATTTTGTATTATCATTTGTTCACATAGAACACTTAGGTAGGCCACAAGATTGTGAAGTAGTTAAGAATATTAAAAGGTCATGAAATAGTGTGAATCGCCTCTGAACACCACCCCCCCCCCCCTCCCGGATAAAAAGGAGTTAGAAAATAACACAGTGAGTGACACACCGCACATTGTAGCACGGTAGAAATGAAAACTACTTTCACCCCTGTATATATATGTAGCATATGTACTTATGAAATATGCTTACAAATAAAACTTTTTTGTTTTTCATCCAATTTTAAAAATTTCTTCACATTTGCATAATACTTCCCCATTGGGAACAACTATATTAACAAAATAAAAAAATAAAAAATGCCAAAATCATGGGAACCCCCTTAAGTTTTTTGAAAAATCAGTTTTTGGGTTTTCTGAAAAAATATAAAACAATTGAGAAGGACTTTTTTATAATGTATTACCAGGCTTTTTAAGCTCCTTCTTATGAACTCAAGTTGAAATCTGTGAGTTCCCCAGGAGCGGAGAAAACAACCCTTTTCCATTTTGCCAGTTTTTATGCCAAAACTCAAAAAATATTAACTAAAATTCATTTTATATCCGACACGAACGTATTAGAAATGCAAAACTCTATAGATACTATTTTATAACTTGATGCAATCAACTCAGCAGACAACCCAAAGAAGCCCTCCAGAATTTAGGATTTCAAAAATATTCCGCTTCGTCCATGAAATCGACCTAATATTCAATCCCGGATTTGAGGCTCTTAATGACCTCGGATCCGGATACTGATAACATCAAAGTTGCTCCCTTTGTGAAGCTGAATATGATTGTGCAAAAGTATATTGCGAAAACTTGCAAATTGAAAAAAATCCGGATCCCGGCCCAATATGTCCCGGAGGCCGGACATTGACTTAACCAACCTAGGCTTATTTTGCAAGGCCTTCGTTCGTATGTTTTGTTTTGAACTTTTTTTCGCATTAAAAAGTCGTCCCAGAGGTTTTCTTGAATTTCCCGACAGGCCGGTCCGGTTTTCCGGGAAATTCTTTTGGACCCGATTGTAAACTCTATTCTTGATGTACTTTTAGAGTAGCGTTTTTTCGAAATGGGAAGAATCAAAAGTTAAGGAAATTACATAATCCGGGTCCGGGAGTTTCTGGATCCGGAATTTTTTTCCGGATCTAGGTTTTTGAGTAGAGATGCAGATAACTTTTAGTTTGCGTTCTGTCTCTAAAACATCTCACTTACAAACTATGGACAACCAAAATTTTCAAGCCTTTTTTCAAGGTGTCAAACGAATTTTCCGGGAAACACTCAATAAAACAAAAAACACGTCTTAGTACCTCAGTCTTATTCACAGAAAATTTGGGCAAAATCTAACTTGCAAATTTTAAAAAATCAACAAAAAACGTTTTGGCGAATAAAATAAGCATGTCGATGACGAATTTTCCGGGAGTTGACAACCCCACTAAAACACTCCCTGAGCTCCCAAAACTATTCACTGAAAATTTCGTCAAGATCTAATGACCCGTTCGGGAGATATAGGGAAACGAACGAACGAACGAACGCACTAACGAACGCACAAACGAACGAACGGAATTCTTTTTTTATAAGTATAGATAACTAAATGTATCATAAAAACTATTTCTTGCGTTTTTTAAAGCCATGAACTCATATGCCGCTGACGTCACGTGTTAAATGATTGTTTCCCAACTCCTCAAAACAAAGTAATGATTTAACATCTGTTGTGACTGCTTTATCCACTAAGACAAAAATCGTTTAAAATGTTTTTGTTGTTTAAAGAAATATTTTAAAATGGCACTTCTGAAGTTTTGCCGTTCTTAATTATTTTTGAATACATACTGCAAGTGTGAATAAAGACTCATAGTCAGTGTGTTATTGCTGAGAATAAAAAGAGAAATTGTTGAAATACTTTCTTGTCCATCCCAATTTCATGACAAGTCCAAATGATGCAAATAAGATTTTGCAATTCGGGTTCCTATCAATACCTCTTATATTTTCGACCTCTATTTACATTTTATGAATTTCAAGTTTTTATTTAATATTGTATATTAAAAAATAGCCAATAAATTAAAGGTACTTTTGTAAAAAGGGATCATCTTAGCGCCATCAGAGCCATATAAGTAGAGTTACGTCGTCAGAACTCTGAGCGCCATAAAACAAAAAAAGGCTAGGGATTACTTTATACCCGACCTGACATAGAAAGAAAAAAACAGCTCTCGATTAGAAAAACATAGAGACATCTTTATTGTATCTCTCTGACATCTCTTTTATTATAGTATCAAATTCATCACAAACCTCTCCCTTTTTTCTATTATTAATAAGCTGTTGCTATTATTATTTTGCGTTATCATAAACTGCATGAGTTTTTCTTTCTTGAGGAGGAAACCCCGATATGAAGAATAGAAGAAGAACTCAATATGCTTATATAATGCATTAATAAAAACATCAACAGCTTTTGGTTTATTTCTTTCAAAATGTTATTAATAATTAAAAAAGGGACAGGTTTGTTCCTTTCATCTACAATTCCTGTGGAATAAGTAGTAACTCCAGACACTCCGTATCAAAGTTACTTCTCCAGAATAGAAGAACTTAAGCTGTTAAATATAACAAACAGCTTATAGATGATTATCTATTATAATAGAAAAAAGGGTGAGGTTTGTGATTAACTTGATACTATAATAAAAGAGATGCCAGAAAAAGAAAAGAAAGATATTTCCATGTTTCCTTTTTCAATGTCAGGTCGAGTTTAAAGTAATCATGTCGGGAAAAGTACTGAGATACTCATAAATTATTATTATTGTCAAAATTAGTTGTAGTAATTTTCTTTGTATTATGTATATCTTTGTTTTTGTTTATTATCATCAATATGAATTCGTTCGTATCAAAGTTATGAACCTTATTTGCCCTTCTCTTCTCTTTTAATAATGTTTTTGAGGCATTTTTACAATTATCATTTAATTTGCCAACTCAACTTGCCTCTTCTTGTACATTTTTTGGAAATCACTCTGCATTATATAATGAAACCCCTAATAAATAAGTCGCCCCGTAGGTGTAAACGTATCATCTTACAATCATTTAAAAAGTTATAACTTTTTCTGAATTGAGCAATAAAATAATCGTTAAATTATAGATATTGATATTTATAACTACTGTTTTTAGTTCATGAACATATGTATATAATTGAATAAACTTTATTATTAGTTACACTGAGTTTGTGTTGCAGCAAAAGTAAAGCGTCATCTTTTTATATACATCATATATTCACTCGGGTTTTGAAGGGAATGGAAGGCAATAGCAAACAAATATTTCCTAACTGTCTTATGTTAGTCTTTGTCCGATATTAAATGCGCTTCAGCTCCGGAGTTGTTTATTTATTTTGCAAAGTTCAACTTCTTCACACCAGGCAACAACGCTTCCAGTTCTAAATACCGATTTACATTCGGTACTCGCAGCTTTGATCCCTTTTCATATTCCTTAAGACAAGGTATTACGATCCTGAAATCGGGAGGGATAACAAGTATTTCTTTTATTGATTTATCGACTTTAATAAAATATTTTTTTGTCATAAGAGGGATATAAAATGGCTCCCATCAGTTGCACAGCCGTACAGTATTTTCCTTCTCTTCTTTTATTGAATCCCTTGAGCGTTCAGTTAATAGTTAGGCGGGTGGCCGCCTTGAGTCAACACAGGGAATATATTTTCACAAGGAATAGAAAAGTGTTTCTTCCTATAAAGAAAAAGGTGTAATATATACTGTCAATGAATACTAAAACAATCTTGTTGTTTTATTATTCATTGATACTGTATAATATAACAACTTTATAATATAGTTTAAAGATAAATTAAGTTTATTCTTAAAAGCAAATCTGTAGAATTATTATAATGAACTCTTAAAATAAATGACAAGCTGACAGTTCTATATCACAAAATAAGGTTGGACTAGCTGGGACTCAAATCAAAAGGATATCTAATATTGCAGGGTTCTAAAAGAATGCCTCAAATCATCTTATTTACTGACTCAAGTGCGCAGAAAATACAGTTTTTTGTTCTAGTGGATGCATATCTAAACAGAGTTGGAATCGGCATATCTTTGCATTCACCTGCATCTGTTTGCTCAATGTTTAATAGATACCCACTATTTTATTATCCATACAAATAGCAGACAACATAAAAAAGAATGACCCTCTCTGCTTATCCTTGAACGTTAATTCCCTACAAAGTTTGGGTCGTAAATACGACCTAGCAAGGTTTCTAAAATTCACTCAATTGCCAGATATCGTGATCCTCTGCGACACGAGATGTAACATGGAAGATCACTTCTCAATTCCTCAAGGCTACCTCTCCTTTTCGTCTTTCTACCAGGGAAACCCATATCCAAAGCGCGGAGTAACACTACTAATTAAATCTACCCTCAATCCCAAGGTTCAGTATCGATGTGCCCAGGGCAACATTGTAAAAGCACAGTGTCGCTACCTTGAGTCTTACTTTGATATAATAGGCCTATACGGTCCAAACACTGACGAGCCAAAAAATTTCGACAACAAACTGCTGTCAATCATTTCTTGTAAGCCCACTATTATAGGTGGTGATTTTAATATTAAGCTTCTAGCTGGTAGAGACTGCAGAAAATCCTCTATTAATGATCACCCACGTGCTAGAAAAAAACTTATTTCTATTGTTTCCTCCTTTGGTTTTAAAGATGTAGGGTCCTTGAAAAAGGACTTTCGACACACGTTTTTCTCTAAAGATAAAAACAACCGTGAAGTGTCATCAAGAATCGATTTATTCTTAATCAAAGGTTTTCACGACGAGGCCATAAATATGTATGAAGTCATGGACACTAGACTTTCTGATCATAAGGCTTTAAAGATCAAGATTGATCCGTCAAAGAAAGAACATAGATGCAAAAGAACGTGGAAATTTAACATCTCACTAACGGAAGACTCATGCACTAATGAAGAAATAGTTGAAATTATTCAGGATACGAGTTATAAATTAGAGATGAGTCCAAATAATGATATTTTTTTAACAACTGAGAGTATGTTACGCAGAATAAGGAATATCCTCCGGCGAAAAGGCGCGATACTTGCTGAATCTAGGAAAAGAAAGCTAAATGAGCTTGAAAATGTTTCAAATTCGACTCAGCCTGAAGAAGAAAAGAATTTTCTAGCCAAACAACTCTATCGTGAAGCTGACTTAGCTCATCGCACCAAATTAAAATTCGAAGCAATTCAAGACCTCTCTCGATCAAGGCTGAGGTGTATTGAGGTTGAGAGAAGAAGAAGCATGAAAAAAGTTATTTCCCTCCTTACAAAAACAGGAGAAGTATCGAATTCACCCGAATATATATGCAAGGAAATAAAAGACTACTATTCAAAGCTATATAATTGTTTTGACTGTGTAGAAAATCAGAAGTGCATGAGGTGTTTGATTAAGAATGCCTCCTTTTGCAACATATTAAGAACAAAAAAGGATGACTTGATGGCCATAAACGATAAGGACAACGACATTTTAGAACAACATCTAACACAGGATGAAATAAGGAAGGCAATCTCGAAAGCAAAGCTTAACAAATCACCCGGCCCCTCGGGATTCACTTTCGAATTTTTAAAAAATATTCTGATCTTTTATCCCCAATTTTACTTCGATTTTATGAAAAGGTTCTGGCTGTAGGATACTTCCCAGAATTTGCCTCTGAAGGACGCATCGTTTTAGTATCAAAGAGCAATAAAGATCCACGACACTTAAAAAATCTTCGCCCACTCACGATGCAAAATTGCGTTTTTAAAATATTCTCACTCATTTTAACCGATCGATTGAACCTCGTTTTAAGGAAAATTTTACACCCCAGCCAATATGGTTTTATCAAAAACAAGCGCATGGAAAATATATCTTTTAGTCTTCAGACCTTGATAGAATCGAGAAATGATGTCTCCTTGATGACGATAGACTTTGCCAAAGCTTTTGACACGCTGTCACACAAATTCATAATCAAGACCCTTTACAAAAAGGGATTTGGAGATTTTATCATAAGAATGGTGGGAACAATTTTAGCTAGATCCAGAACTCTTGTCCAATATGGGAGTCGGGGGACCTTTTTCGAAAATAAAAGAGGCGTGAGACAGGGAGACCCAAGTGCCGCATTGCTCTTTATTATGTGCTTGGATCCTTTAATCGAAAAATTAAATACAGACAGTGATATAAGAGGCTACTCGTCAAACTTAAGCCATAAATGTCTCAGTTATGCTGATGATATGACGATTATTTTTGGGGGAAGTCCACTACAAACAATAAGGTCAATGAAAAAACCATGAAACTAATCAATATATACTCGTCCATGGCAGGCCTTCTCATTAACAATGAGAAAACTGAAATTCTGACAAGCTACGAAGGAATAGTTGAAAAAGCATGGCCGACATTTAAAAAAAAAATCGATCTATATACTAGGCTCTTGGATTGGCAATAAAAGCATCGAGAACAACCTCCAGGAGATAAGAACCAGGATCAGAAAAGCCCGGATATTTTGGTCATCAATGAGCCTAAACATGTGGGATAAAATCCAAGCTTGGAATATTTACATTATTCCAAGGATCACTCATCTTCTAAGGGTTACTCCTTTTGATGAAGAATTATATAAAGAAGTTTTAGATATAGAAAAATCGTTTTTTAACCTGGATAAGAAGAAAATTTATCTTTTGAAAGACTTCATAACCCTCTTTCTAGTGGGGGCCTGTCTCTTCTATCCTTTGAGGATTTATGGAAATCCCTAAATTTATATTGGATCCAGAAACTCTGGTCGGGAGACGAGTTCTGGAGCATAGAATTGGCCCAATCTTTGAGAGGTGGATATACTGAGAATGCACACGTGGGGTTAAGAAACGTCCTCAAAGAATTATCCAAGTACTCTCCGCGTATATTAAAATTGTGCAAAGGTGTCGAAAAGAGCGCAAGGCGCTTCGAAGTATCATTGGGGTGGGAGATGCCCACGCGGGAAGGCTTAAACGACCTTGACATTAAGACAAAGGATGTCAACTTCGCAGCAGAAACAAGTCAGTCAGATCTTTTACTGAACAAGATGGCCTTTCAAAGATATCGGCTTATCTTTGGTAAATACACTCTGTTGCCTAGGCCTGAAGTGCCTTTTCGATTGGCACTTTACAACACTCCGGCTTCGAAGTTTAGAAACCTTGCAAGAACACCAACCCTCCAACCCCTGATCAACTATTTGAAGAGACGGGAATTACACATGACAGCTAACATGAGTATTAAAGTCATCAAAAATCCTCTCCTCTCATCTTCAGAAAGATGGTTAAAATACAGAGTGCTCACCGGGACACTCGAAGTTCGGGTCAAGTTCTTCTCCGGATCCCAAAGAGATTGCAAATTTTGCAAAGCTTGCGAAGAAACAACAGACCATTTCCTATACGATTGTGCCATTCTTCGGAGTTTATACATTTCAATTGGGGAACTTCTTCGACAACATTACGATTTCTACGTGCCAAAAAGGGACCATTTTTTAGCCTTTTATACCGGTAGAGATTAAATTTATCAACGCAACGATCACCAAAGTCCACCAAATTTTATACGCCAAACGAAGTTCCAATGAGTACGACATCTTCGGGGTTTTAAACATGGCGAAAATACACCTGCACGTTCTTAAAAATGTTCTTAAACTGTGATTTAGATGTTATTAGAATGATGTAAATGTTTTATAAGATGATGTATTTTTTTATAAAATGATGTAAATGTTTTATGAAATGATGTGAGCGTTTTATAAAATGATGTAGATGTTTTATTAAATTTATTAAGTTATATTCTTAACCGATAGAATTGTCACGTTTTTTATTGTTTTATTTGGAATATGTTTGTTGTTTAGTTTGGAATATGTTTTGTTGTTTTTCTCTGTCTTTTTGTGAAATCTTAAATGCCAATAAAGTTATGCCTATGGCCAAAAAAAAAAAAATCCATACAAATAGCAGCCTATAATGTAAAAATATGACTACGAAGTATTTTAACAAATACAATTGTGATTAACCTTCGAATCTCACAATCGTATAAGGAATGAATCATTTAATATATGTATATATATTATATATTTAAAATCTGCTCAATAGTATACATTAATTGAAGAGTCCTTGGAAACCTATTTGAACGACTACTTTCCCCACCCCTCTCATTTCCATAACACATGTAGACCACAGATATGCCTTTTTAATGAATGATGAACTTACTAAAGAGCTCATTTTTCACTTGATAAGGAAGGATTTTTTTTGTACATGCAGTCAATACCTTAAATATTTTTACATGAAAAAATAAAATATTTACAGACATACAAAAATGTCAGTAACCCCTTTTTAAAATCCTTCTTCCTCATGGCACGTGGCAATATATATTTAAGTAAAAATCTCTTCCCTTTACCTGTCTTCCTTTAACTAAAGACGAAGGGACATAGAAAAGGTGCTGATGCTTGTATTTTTTCTTAAATGATGCCCTCGTATATATTTACACAGACGCCACGTTATCTTAATGTTATATGTAAAGCTTAGACCGAGACACAAATCTACAGGTGTAGGTATAAAAAGAGAAAAATCATAATAAAAAAATACAATTAAAAGCTGTTAATTCATTTAATTTTATTACCTTCAACTAAAGCTGTGATGACCTTCCCCCCCCCCCTCTATTTAATCTCAGGCTTTAAATAATAAACATATATCGCTAATATAAAAAGTAGTTGCTAACGTATAATTTTGTAAAGAGGCCTTCTTTTAACCATCCTTTTGTGGCAGTAATATTTTTTTTAGATGAAGAAGACTTCAAATATATTATTTAAATCACTTTCTTTTAAGGAGATATTCATAACTGCTTAGAATCCTTTTAAATCCATTGAATTTGTAAGCTTAATATATATGATCTTTCATATAAATCAAGGAAAAGATGATGGCTATATACATTTCATTCCGAAATGATTCATCACCATTATAATAGTAAATATACATATAATTAAAAACTTTTTTTTACATATAATATTTTATATTTCTTTAACCTGTAAATATCTGATAAATCAAAATAGTTATTGCTAAAGATGTCAGTATGACAGGCCTCGGAAATGCACTAATATTTAAAAATGTGTATTTAGTTGGCAAGATATTGTTTTCAATCATTATCTAGCCGAGGAGTTTCTTAATTAATACTAATATTATGAGACTATGCAATTCAAAGGATTCAAAATGCTTATGCGGAGAGGATTTTTTGTGTTCTTGATAAAGTGTTCAATTCTCTGTCTTCTCAAAGCTCCGAGTGAAATAATGCCTTATTACCTCCGCCGAAGGAGGTATTGTTTTCACTGGCGTTGGTTTGTTGGTTGGTTTGTCAGCAAGATAACTCAAAAAGTACGAAACGGATGAAACTTTGTGGAGTTGTTGGAAATGCCAAAAGGAACAAGTGATTAAATTTTTGCATCTCTGAGTGCAGAGTTAAGATGCAAATGAGCTGAATACTAATAAATATTTCAAGTTAGCCTACTCAGCCAATAGATGTCGCTGTGCTTTGAAATCGGGTGCCGGGAGCGTCTTCCTCTCGGAATTTCCGTCGAGGGGAACCCTCCCCCTGTCCCTCTACGCCGCCCCAGTCGTGAAAAATCCGCCTCGGAAGGCTCATAAGGACCCCGTGACGGCAGAGGTTTGCACTCTCTGAGTGTATATATGCCTCTAGTTTTTTATATAAAATTAACTTCTTTTTTATATTATTTGTGTTGCTCACCCAATCAAGTTCGAGAAAAAGGAGTCGTCCTTGTATATTGTCCTATTTATTAACCAATAATCCAAAGTTATAAAAACATTTTAATATTTTTAAAAACATTGTATTTCAAGGACGAGTAAGAAGCAAAAAATGATATGCGTGGGGGGGTGTTTACAAAACATATTATAATAATAATTAATAACTAACATTCAAAGCTTATTGTAAACATTAGTAAAAAGTAATAAATTAAGTAACTTTAGAGTTCATCCTTAGCGGACTTGTCGTGTTCCTTGACAAACTCCTCAAGGTCTTCCACCTTGCGTGCACCTCGGTATTCCTTGATTTTGGAGCCGCTCTCATATATATTAAGCGTAGGGAATCCGTTTACCTGTGATGTTAATAATAATATACGATATTATTTTTTATAATAATAATAATAAAAAAGAAATCGTCAAAACACGTTTTTTCTCCTTAAGGGTTAAAAAGCATTATTATAACCATCTTACCCCTTCTTCGTTACAGAGCTCTTTGTTCTTGTTGTCGTTGGCAGTGCAGTCCACTTTGGCAATGGTCACGCCTTTGACGCCCTCAAATCGTGCAGCAAGCTCCTCCCAAATGGGAGCTATTCTTTGCAGTGGCCACACCAGGGTGCATAGAACTTGATGAATGTAACGCCTAGAAAATAACAAAAGGATATTGACTAACATGAAGACCTCTTCTCTATATATAACATTTAAATAAACAATATATTTTCCATAAAAATAATTGCATACAAAATTAACAAAAATAAAACAAATTGAATGATTTTATCACAAAACAATAGAATAATTTTGTGAAGACAAATATTCAAAAAAAATAACCACTTAAATTGCCTATTTGGATCCAAAAACGGATCAAACCCATCCATATACGGAGTCTATCAAATTGGCATCAATATGATATAGAAAAAATGACCAGGGGAAAATGACAACAAGGAAATCATTTATTGATGATTGGTTAAAAATATATTTTTTGCCATTACTTACTCAATTTATGTGAGAAATAGTATTTTACAATACTTCGTTGTATTAATCGTACATTCTGTTTTCATATTGGGTCATTTCTTCCTAGGCCGTATTTTCCTGGCCATTTCTTTTGGACACCCATATATATATATATATATATATACCCTGTTCAAAGTTCTTTTATATATTGGAATATATATATATAAACTCGTTCAAATTTTGTAAAAAAATGAAAAAACTGAATATGAGAATGTGCTATGCAATGAAAAAATGATTAATTTTTTTGCTATTCATTTTCCGAATACACAAATTCGATAATTTTTTTGAGTTGCAACATCTCTTTAAAAAGTCCTATGAGTTTTATTTATTTCGAAATATAATTTAATTTATATTTAATTTATACATTCATGAACAATCGAACGATTAAATTTTTAAAACAATATTTTGTTCTTTGTAAGTCATTCTTTCTTAAACTGTGGACTTGATCGTATATAGTACTTTTATTAATATATAGTACTACTTCTAAAACCCATAAGGGTATTTTTTAATAGCGTATGCACATTGTTTGTGATAGAATCCAGCTGGCCAGTTGAATCCACTTGCCTAATGAGTGGGATATACATGAATGTATATATTCCTCTGGTGGATCTAACATATCATCTTCTAATATTCAACAATTATGAACGAACTACACGAGTCGATATAATTACACGCAAGAATTTAACAGAACGCATGCTGTTAAGTCTTTTTATATTACGAAACGTTGACTTTTATAATAAGATAATGTAAAATGACTAAATGTATTTATCATAATGCCCGAATTTGGAGAATATTATTTTTGTACATTACTCTTTATGAGTTGAGTCACTTTGTGCCTTAATTACTCCATTCTAAGACCAATCTGTTTTTCGACGGCAGTAGGGTTATTTAAATCTTAGACGAATAAATTAATAATATACAGTGTTTGAGGCCTTAAATGTTCTTCTTAGCAGAAGATGTCTAATTTTTTTTAAATCATAACAATGTGGCATCAATATAAGCAGCATAATTAAATTTATGTATTTAAAAGTTTTCATTTTTTTTTCTCTTCTTTCACCAATAAAATAATTCTCTAAAATTTGGGAAAATATTTTTTTTCCATATTTCATTCAGGTCTAGATGACTTACCCTCGGCAATCGTGTCCTTAAAGTCTTCCTTGTTGAGTTTTACGACAGACGTTGCGGCTGGCTCGGCCTCCACAAGCGTCTCCTTGGCCTTAGGAGCCTCAGTCATGGATTGAACAAAGTCCTTCAAGTCACTCATAGCCCGACTGCCTCGATAGGCCTCCACCTTTTTCCCTCCGCGATAGTAGGCCAGAGTGGGATAGCCCTTTACTTCCTCACCCTGACAAATGGACTGAGCCTGCGTGCAATCAATTTTGGCGATCTTGACCTTGCTGTCATCCTTGTAGGCAACTGCCAATCATCCCATGTAGGGGATAGTTTCTATATTAGAGTAACGAGTGTAGACATTAATAATAAAATAGGACATCAATACAGAGTAAACATACTTTCAGAGACTTTAACATTTTAAAAAGTTGTTTTAAAAGGCGAATATGAAGATAAGAAGACTGCTTGCTTAAAGAAAGATTTATCTACTCACAAAATCCCGTCTAATAGCATACATTTTTCATTTTATAAGGCAAATATGAACATAAAACGCAGGTAAATCATTGGTAGCTTAATTAAAAAGAGCTTTAGATGACAGCTGCTCAAAATACCCTTCAAAGAGCATTAATATTTATATGTTTGTGTATTTCTTAAGGCGATTATGAAAATAAACGAGGGTATTTCGATGGTGGCTTTTAAAAAGAGCTTTATATCGCAGCTTTTCCCAAATATCCATTGGTATTTGCTCCTTTAATGGAATGCCGGAGAAAGGGGTTCTTCATCATGACTCTCACCTGACAGTGTCCACACCAAGGAGCGTAAAACTTAACAAAGTGATCTCCACTCTCCACATGGCTCTTAAAATTCTTTTCACTTAGGATATGAAGGCCATTCTCCACCTTGACTTCCTCCACGGATCCAACGACTTCCTACAAAAAAAACCAGAAACATTATTAATATTGTTGTGTTGTTGGGGCTCCCCCTTCTTCCAATGCGTTCTTCTTGGACGATAACTACAAGGAATAATGGGTATAGGGCCTTGACCAGGCCACATAGTAGGGTACAAATAAGACGCGGACGGCGAATTTATAGGCCAGTTCTTTCATGATGATTTCTTACTCAGGAGAAATAAAATATACATAATACGCTGAGCTTATACAATTCAATACTAGAGAACGTGAGAAAGCAGTACAAAGAGGGGGCGCATATATTATATAGTATTACTATACGTCTGTATGTATATGAAAAAGGGAGCAAATAAAAATTATGGAAAATAAAATGAATAATTTAACACCTGTTTTATACCTTCACCTGTAGGAGTGATGAATTCCAAGTCCTGGAATAAACATAATCTCATTCCTCTTGGGATGTAGGCAGGAGTGATTAAAAGTCCTACCGCTACCCACTCTGCATCTTTTAATGTTCCTGCAAATAATTCCTACCCAAGTAAATGATGTTAATTAATCAGCAGATTTAAATTTAATTCATTGTGTTCCAAAAACTTTCTGATTTTTTTTAAACCTGGTCGTGAATTTTATTTGACTGATCGACGTTTTGGCTTACTTTCACCCTCTGAATGCAGGTATAAAATAAAGCAATAGAATAATAGCTGACGTATAGAATAAATGCTAAAAATATATAATAACTTTATTTATACTTACAACACCCGTCGGAGGATTAAATATTGCACATATTATTGCAACACATAAGAACATCTTTATTATTTTAGAGTTTAATAGAATGTAAAATGTCAAAGAGAAATTGTGGAAATAGAAAATAAACAGTCATGTTCCAAGAAGGATTTCCCTTTGTCTCAATAGTGTATTAAACAAGAAATTTAGGCTTAATTAGCACAATCTTTAATTTTTCTTAGTTCTATATATATATAGGCTTAAAGTAACATTACTATAAGAATGTATGCATAAAGCGCTGAGATGAACACATTAAAAATCGAAATGAAATATTATCATAATTTATATTTAAATAAATTGATTTCCTAAGATATTGAGATGACGGAAAATTAATGCTTGATATATTTAAACAATGCCCTCATCTTTGATGATGCCCTAATAATATTAATGATTATTTATTTTAAGAGACAAGTAGAAAAGACACGTTTTACCAGTGAAGGTATAAAAAGAGGGAAATACACACCATAAAAAAGTGACAAATCCCCTTATAGCAATTGAAGAGATTGCAAGTTTTAAGTCAAATACTAGATGAGCTAATATATTATTATTATTTTACCACACCCGATAGGGCTTACTGTATACTGGTTCAGTATTCATTCCTAAGAATAGATATTAAACTGTGAAAATATAAAAATACAAATGTGTCAAATACTTTTCATATTTTATTCGAATGAAGTCCTCTTTTTATAAGTATGAATGAAATACTAGGCAATGTATGATTGCATCAACACCAAATTCCTTTACCTAGGAATTTAAAAGAACCATAGGACTACTTCACCTTTTATTATTCGTTCAAGGGAAAGATATTGAAGTCCAATCTTTACACATCCTAGAAATACACTTAAATACTAGTTAGAGTTGATTTCTATTCTATTTTCCTACTCTCGCCTTCTTCATAAAAGTGTATTAGGATGATGTCATCCCATACGACCCCCCGCCCCGGGACTCCCCCCCCCCCCCTTGAACCCACCTTTTCCGGCTCAATGCGCCCCATTTGCGTCTCGATGAACTTGACGAGTGAGTCCAGATCCCTTTGTCCCCGATACTTGCTCTCTTCCTTCCGAAGAACTTGAGCGTGGGGTATCCCGTGACGTCGATCTGGAGCAGAACTCGGTTTCGATGGTGCAGTCCACGCGAGCGATCTGAACGTCCTTCTCAGCATACTTGTCCGCCAGTGAGCTCCAAGTGGGAGCGAGGCGCTTGCAGTGAGAGCACCAAGGAGCAAAGAACTTAACAAAGAGGGCACCCTCAGCCTTGGCGGCCTCGAAGGACTCCTTGTTCATGAGATCATCATCATTATCCCCCCTAGAGAGGGAGAGGAGACAACTAAGCTCAGAAGCACAACCCTCAACATCCTTGGACAAAGTGAAATCCATGAAGATAATAAACAATTTTCTGAAAAGAAGAAAAAGTTTTTATTATTCTTTCTTCTTCTTCTTTGCCGGCTGTAAACCCGCGCGAGCTCTTATCTTATACCTTATACAACGAAGTGACAGAAGCAAACGAAAAAGGATCCTCTGAGATAACAGTGACGTCATGAATTGTATTTGGTGGGAAGACTGGGACATTAACATGGATGTTTTCATGTGTGCCAAACTGGTATGCTGCAACATTCTCATTGGTTATATCAAGGAATACTAGAAGCTAACTGGAAGGATGACGTCATAAACGGGCACGCCCTTTATGCACACCTAAAGGCCATCATTATCAGTCGTAATATTTATTTTCAAAAAACGTGGTTGTGTAGTGTTATTTTAAGTTCTTTATATTCTGTGTTTCAAAGTGCTCTGCTTCTGTTTTAAACAGGATATAATAATATGCCAAAGAGGGACTACTCTTTCTCGGACGATCTCTTTGTGAAGCTCAAAAGTCATTGATATCCACAGCTTTCGCCCCAATCATCTGTCAGCCATTAATGCGGCCCTCTTGAACAATGCCATCTGCTTTTATGCCCACGGAGGCGAAAGAGTCGCTGCTATCAGTTACAACTGCGGTCCAAGGCGGAGTCACTGTAGTCCTATCCCTCCTGGCATCCCTCATATATGATAATTCACAAAGCTCGACGATCTGGGAATCCCTGCAGATCATCTTATCGGGGACGACTATGGCCGGCAGCGGAAAACATACGAAAAGTTCTGTCTCCTCACACCCCAAATCACACTTCTCTACATGACTCCCGAGAAGGTATCTGCCTCTCAGAAGCTCAATACAGTCTTTTGAAGCCTTTATTTGCGGAATCCCCTCAAGCGATTCGTTATTGATGGGGCCAACTATGTGTCTCAGTGGGGACACGACCTTCACCCGGACTACTAGTTTCTTGATAAGCTCCAAAGGGATTTCCCCCAAGTCCCTTTTATTGCACTAACGGCCACTGCGACGGCCCGCGTCCGAACGCACATTCTACATCATCTAAAAATGAAGTCTCTAAAATGGTTTCTCTCCTCCTTCAACAGACAGAATTTGGCCTATGAGGTCCAACCAGAGAAGCCCATCCAAAACTGCTATGCTGCCCTTCCCGTGGACTGCTACCGTGAAATGGCTATTAAGCTGCCTTGCTCCAAGGGTGAAATAATGGACATTGTTCATATGAAGGAGCTTTGATACAAGAGCTACGAGGAAGAACTTATCCCAATTTACCAGAGTTTTTTGAACCAACGGTTGAGTTATTTGGAGGATAAGGAATACGCTGCGTTTCTAAATAGCGAAGAAGACTGGGGATTTTCCGTATTTTAGCTCGAGCATCGAGTCTATTGGTGGATGGATGTCCAAGTCAAAGTAAGAGTTTCTAACTATTTTTTATAAGAGTTTCTAATTATTCATCTAAAATAAAAGTACCATTTTATTATAAAGCAATTTAAAATATGAATGATTTAAAGATATATATATAATATTAATCATAACTATTTATTTTATGATATAGATTTTTACTTTATTACAATATCAAGACAGTAATAAGTAAATAATATTAACTAAACTTTAAATATGTTGAGTGTATTGTTTGTCCAATTTTAATAGTATCGTAGCTATACGTAGCTTATATTCTGTTTTGACTTTGTTTTTTTGTAATGAAATGCAAATTGCATCATCTGTTTTTAATTAAATATGTTAAGGTAGTGATAAAACAGGATAGAGTTACGCTATGACGTTAATTTAATATCACCTATATGTCTTATAAATTATTCATATTGTAATAGGGGCGGAAGAGGCAAATACTATCGGGGTCGCTGTGGCGGAATCTTATCTTTCCGTGGATGAAAATAGTCTGGCTCAACCTCAAGCCGAACCGGAGCCGCCCTCAGCCCCGCTGTAACGTCGTCAAGATCCTCCGATTTGAAACTCATGGCACCTCCAAAACTATAAGTTTAATGAGGCAGTGTAGTTTCAGAGAATCAAAGATCGTCAGATATGAAATGTAATTTGAAAAGAAATAATTCTTATTACAGTCTATTTTACAATGTAAACTATAATCTTGAATTACTTGTTTGTAACTGTTAAACTAAGTATCGTATCTAAATAATATTATATTTACTATTGTGGAAACTATTGTTGATAAATAAAAAGTATTAAAATATGTATCACACTCGTTATTAATTTTTGTTAAATATAATAGCTACTTGTTTGATCGTTGAATTATGAATTATTGAAGTTAAAATGACTCAATTAGTTAAGAAAATAACGTATAAAACTTTTAATTTATTGCTATCTTATCTTCGTATCATAGCCTTAAGTTGGAAGCTACAATTTTCCCTTTCCTTTCCAGTTAGTTTTCTAGTATTCCTTGGATTATATAATATTATATAAAATAACGTCTAGCACAATAAGCAAAGACTATTAAAGCGCAGTGAAGTTAATTTTGACATAACTAATAAAATAACTACATTAATGAAGTTTAGGCATTAATGTCATATTTGTATGTACATT
>CP045890.1:33395797-33443759 GCA_013387185.1 Caligus rogercresseyi
ATATCGGTATCAATAAAAGAATCTCCCGTCGTACTACCGAAATAGGGATTTCCATAGGTGGCCCAAATTCTACCGGGTTACGATTCATTTACAAAGATTTCGATATAAAAAATTTGGAATCTTATTTATATCCACATGGGTGCAATTCTATCGAATCAAATAAGCAAAAAAAAAAATCTACCTACAGAAAATAATATCGGCATTCTTAGATCATGAAAAAATGTGAGAAGGGAGAGGAAGGCGCATTCATTTCGAGAAATCTCTTATAAATCTACTTGCTATCAATTGACAAAATCATATAATCAGCAGCGGAATTGTATATTTTTTATTCAAAATTATCTTTATTTCTAGATGAAACCTAACGACGGTACTTCCGAACCACCGATAAACAAAACAGTAGACCAAACTCTGCAGCTTTTAAATTGAAATTAAACTATAACTCTCAACGGGTGTAAATGAAGCCGTATTTATAAATAAATACGCACGTTAGTGAGGAAGCAAAGAAGACAAACGTGTAGACCCAGCAAAAATGGTTTGGTGGGATTTTTATATATGGGAATTACACACTCTTATAGCTTTATCGCTTAATTTAAATCTTAGTCAATTAGAAATATTTTTCCGGTCTAAAAGACCTTCCCAATATTATGTCTTTACTGAGTTGCATGCATGAATATATATAAATAAAAAATATAGCACTAAATAAACAATCCATGGTATTAAATCCGTTTTGTTTTTGTTTTATATTTTATAAAGGAATATAGCTAGACTTATTTTGGCTATTTTAAAAGCCATTAAATATACAGCTGGGAACTTTGAGTGTCATGACAAAAGTAAACAAAGGAATTATGTAAACAAATAGTTGGTTCTTGGAAAGCTTAGGACTGTTTTTAAGGATTGTTATTCCATCTTCTTTGTTGGGTTCGTATACCCCGGAATGCTATCGTCTCTCCGCCACGAGGAAGATGACAACGCCTGTGACTTTGTCAAATTCAGTTTGGAGCCCGTCAACAAGTCCCCGAAGGAGAAGATTCTCTTCCCTTGTGAGTTCCGCCACTGCACACAATCTCTGAGGAATCTTGAAGACTTTATGCAACACGTTAGCTCCCATCTCCCGGAAGTGGAGGTCAAGATGAAGATTCATTTGCGATTGGCGCCTCTGCCCTTTTAGTTCTCGGGACGTCAAGGAATACATCCGTCACTTTCACTTCCACACCTTTCACGCCAAGATAAAGACTGAGGGACGATCCATTCTTTTGTCTCAGAGACATCCGCCGCTCAAGCCCTGTTCTCTGGACTCCTCAGAGGTGAATATGCTCCCGGATCTCTCAGAGGAGTTTGCCTGCCAATGGGATGACTGCAGAGAGCCTCCCTTTGAAGAAGCTCAGAGGTTCTACTGGCACATGGCCTCTCACGCCATCGAGAGAGGAGGAGGGTCCAAGGGGAAACACTGTCGATGGCATCTCTGTAACTCTGTTGTCAAAACAAACTCCAAGCTCAAAGACCATCTTAAGTAAGGGATGATGGGCTAAAAGAATATTCCTAGAGCCATATATATATATAAATGATACCTTGTTCTTAAAGTTGAGTTTCCTTATTCGCCATAAACGTATACTAAGCTCTAGAGGCCAATCAATTATATATTTTTTGGTCAATATATATATATATATATATATAAATAATACTATAAATACTTAATATGGCTAATGACAAAGATCTACAAAATTAAAACAAGGACAAAATATGAGTTCGTGTACTACCATATATTTCATATTAGTTTAAACTAAACCTAGTTATCTCTTCTTTTTTTCCTGGTTTCAATAATTTATCTATTGAAAAATAAAGATATAATGCGTAAGTATACTATAAGATTAACACAAGTATTAAAATAATAATCAAATATCCCGGTAGATGCATAGAAAATATAGGACTGATATAAAAGAAAAGTATTTATAATCCCCTAACTAAGGGCTGTATCAGTGAGTAGTCTAGCAATATTTATTTGCTTCGTGTAGGCTTGTGGCAGAACAAAGCTTTCCATTTCATATTATTCCATGAGCTACATATGCAAAGATTTAACGGTCTTTCGTTAAATCCCAGGCATTTTGTTATGGTTTGTTTTTTTTGTCTTCAGGTCTTGGTGCCGTAATTGCTGCTGGTAAGCTCCAACAAACGTTAAATGACATTAACTAAGTTTACTTATTAATGTCATGTTTTATGAGTAGCGGAGCTAGTCAACACTATATGTTTAAAGTTTGGCTCTAAAATTACTTCTTTCGCCTTGACCAGATTTTAATATTGTTCTTACTCTTCTTCTCAGATTCCATTCTCAGGAGAGAAGCGTGGCATGTCCCACTGTGGGAACTTATTCTCCAATCGCGTCAAGTTCATTGATCACTGTAATCGTCAATTACTTCCAAAGGACAAAACCTATGCCTGCTCCTACTGCTCCAAGACTTTTGCCGTTGAGAGACTTCTTCGGATCATGTTCGATCTCACATCAACACCAAAAAGTGTCCCCTCTGTCCCATGACAGTAACAACCAACTCTAATCTGAGGTATCAAAGTTACAAGAAAAGTTATTAAGGGAGAGTTATATATTTTGATAGAAGATTAATATATTTTTAAGGACCTTATGATAACACATAATAATTAATTTATGAAGGCTTTATAATCAACATAAAATATAAAAGATACGGTATAATTGTTCTTTATATTTTTATTGTTTCAATAATATATAAAGTCCAAATATATGTATTAGTAGCATGAACAGCTTATAATAAAATATTTAGACAAAATGCATTCGAATACAAAATATAACTTATATAAAGTGCTGAATCATATAAATGATGTTATAAATGCAATTCCATATAACCTAATAGCCGAAATGCCATACCATTCCGTTCAAAGAGGAAGCATGAATCAGAAGGAACTTGGAATTAAATAAAAACATCGTTGTAGATGCATAAATTATAATTATGCAATGAAGGTCATTAAAAATGCGCCTACAAGAACTGTTAACCACTTTCAAAAAGTATATTTTAACCCTTATATTCCTCAGGAGTCATCTCCGCTACCGCCACTCCAACGTCCGCCAGTTCCCCTGCAGCGAGTGTTCCTATGCCGCAAAGTCCTCCAGCGACCTCCAGAGCCACGTCCGCTCCTCTCACGGTTCCTCTCCTCAGCTGCTCAAGTGCCACCTCCCCAAGTGCGACTACGTTTGCGAGGACAAGGCGGCTTTTGAGGTCCACCTCACGGACTACCACAGGAATGAGCCTAAGTTCTACGTCTGCCACGAGTGCGAGAAGCGCTTCGAGCGGGGAACCTACCTGAGTCGACACCTGAGCCGCGTCCATGGAATAAAGCTTCCCAAGGGGCACACACGGTTTCGTTACCGAGAAAATGAAAGGGGAGACTATCTCCTACAGTGTGAGCGCTTCGACTTTCTCGCGGAGGATGAAGACGGACTCCTTGAGGAACACATGGAGGAGTTTTCCCAGAGAGACTGAGCAGCAAGAATAAGCTTTTATTAGGTGATTTATTCGTTGGGCTGCGTTATATATATTTTTAAATTCATCTAGGCTATTAATATGACGTCAACAAATAAACTTAGTTAATACTTATTATTTTATGTTATTTATTGTATTTGTATTATTTAAATAAATTGTTAGTCGGCAAGGCTTTCTATCAAAATTATTTTGATCCCTAATATTGCACAACCTGGCATATGGTTATTACTTAGAATCTACGCAATTAATATCATATTAATAAATGAACTTAATGACGTCTATGAGATTCTTATATTTATTCTATTTATGTTCATTAAATATAATATGTGTTGAATCCTCAAAACTTTACATAATTTTATCCCGCTTTCGTATTTAATTATTAGTTAGGGTTTTCGCAAAGGGTGCTAAGTCACAATTGGATCGATGGTATTGCAGCTTCCGTAGGGATATGAATAAGCATTACATCGTATAAATGAGTCGCCCCTCGAACCTAGGAATATCTTTACAATGAGGTCAATCAATTTGACCTTCTCGGAAGGAGTCGAACCATCACACAGTACATTGAGGCTCGAGCAGTTTTCAACTAAACTAGCGGCCTCCCTGTCTTTTTATTTAAAAAAATTAAACATATAAATGATAGAATGATTCCCTCAGACTTATAAACTAATTATACACTTTTATAGATTTTCAGGGCAAAGCAAATATTAATTTTGTAATTATAATCACAAAATTCCATAAATAAATTTTTAAATAGACAAATTATGCCTCATTCATCAAATAGGTCGAATGGATTATTTGCAATGCAATATAAACGAAATTATAGAGGCAATATATTAGTAAAAAAACAAAATATACAAAGGAAGGCTAAAGGAATATATAGAAAAAAAAATCACAGGATACTTCAATATGGATCGTTAACATTATTTAGGCATTCATTGTGTTTCATGATGAGTTAACTCATTTTATAATTTCAAATGTGTGTATTTTCATGTACTTTATTTCAGTTTTATTTACATCATTTCCAATTTTATATATATATATATATATAGGCGGTAGGAGACAGGGGGCAACTGCCCCCCCCCCCCCCCCCCAATCGGTTGAGTTCTAAAATTCGGGCAAATGGTTGAGGTATTCGAGCATTTAAGTTGTAGAAAAATATTAAATTATGAAAGCAACCGGATTTTAATTATAACCAAAAAAATATATATAATGAACAGTACGTAATTACTATAAAGAAAATATTAATCAACATAGCTTTCTTCATTCGATTTTTTCACCGATTAAGAGTTCTTGTTAAATTTGGGCAATTGAATGCTGCCCCCCCCAAACCAAACATCTCCCCTACGCTTATATATATATAGTTGAAGCTGCGAACAGTGAAGTAAGTTTGGCCAACGTTATAGGTTCTTGTAAATAATTTATTTCTTCTTATTAGTACTTCGCAAATTTTTGATATGATATCAAATACACTTATGATTTGATTGCTATAAAGTCATCATGAAGAGTTATTATTTCAATATATAAAACAGCTAAAGAAGTAGCTATGAGTTCAAAATACACTCAAGACAGCAAGTTTCTTAATAGTATAAATTAGATAGTATAAAATATTATAAATTAATGAATGCAAATAAATATGCAATCTAATTTTGCATTTGAAATCGTATTTGTTGAACTACATAAAATTTAAGTATCGTCCGTTTTTTCATTCGTCCGAATATACATGCCTATATTATTGTGATGAGGATCTTTATAATAAGCGTTGCGGAATATTAAAATGAATAGACTTAAATAAAATCCAGTGATGTCATCCTTATGCACAAAAAATCTTTATGATCAAATATAAATATTTTTAATGGCATCACTGGATTAAGTTGTCTCCTTTCCCTACTCTCATAGTCATTGTTCTTGCTTCAACAGCTGTCACAGTTATTTTGTAAACAACAGAAAGTGTTCTTCCTTCGGGATGCCGGGGGTCATGAACTCAGATACATTCGTTCTGGATAACGGAGGATACTTCCTCAAGGCCGGTTTCTCCAATCAAGGCAGTCCACGCCTTGTTCCCAACTGCATAACGAAGGCCAAGAGCGAGAAAAGGAAGCCCTTTATCGGGGATCAAATAGAGGTTCGAAGATAGTCCATTCATTTTACGAAAATGGGACAATATTTGTACCGTAATATCAAAGGGAGATAATTATCATGCTATGGATGCATATCATTTATTATGTTTCTACTTGTATAATATATTCTGCCCGATCTATTATCTTCGAGTAGTCCCAGACATTTTATTCATTAATGTCTTTATGTATGTAACATTTTCAGGAATGCCGAGACCTATCCTCACTCTTTTACTGCCTCTCCTATCAAAAGGGATACTTACTCAACTGGGACACACAGCGTAGGTCTGGGCCTACCTCTTCAGCGAATCCTGCATCAAGGCTCAGCCCCGAGAGCTCAACCTCATCCTCACAGAGCCCCTCTTTAACTTTTCCTCCATCCAAGAGGGCCTCAACGACATATTCTTTGAGGAATTTGGCTTTAAGCGGATACTTCGAATCCCCAGCCCGGATTTAGCTGCCTACAAGCACCGCCTGGAGAGTCCTGAGCCCCTCCTCCTCATGTTATGCCACTCTCATTGTCGACGCCGGCTACAGCTTCACGCACGTCATCCCCTACATCAACGGCATCCGCGTCCGGGAGGCCATCATCCGCATCGACGTGGGAGGAAAACTGCTGACGAATCACCTCAAGGAAATCGTCTCCTATAGACAGCTACACGTCCTGGAGGAGACCTACGTCATGAACGCCTGTAAAGAAGACGCCTGCTTTGTTTCCCTGGACTTTCACCGCGACATGAGGGAGTCCACTCGAGGAAGGGCCTCGCACATTGCAAGGGACTACGTCCTGCCTGACTTTCATAACCTTCGGCGGGGGGTCCTCAAGTCCCAAAAGGACTCTTCTCTTCCCCCTCTGAAGCAAGTGATGAGCAAGTCCTTCGCTTGAACAATGAGCGATTCACGGTGCCTGAGATACTCTTCAGCCCTTCGGACGTGGGGGTATCCCAGTTGGGGATTGGGGAGGCTGTGATGCAAAGCGTACTCAGCTGCCCGGAAGTGTGCCGACCCTGGCTACTACAAAACGTTCTACTCATCGGAGGCTGTGCCAAATTTCAAAATATGAAGGAAAGACTGGAAAAGGAGCTGAGAGAACTCACGCCTCACCTCATGGATGTAAGATGATCTGCTTGTATATTGGGGAGAAAATGCTGAAAATGAGGTTATAAAAAATAAGAATCAAAATAATATTCGAGAAAAATTAATATCGATAAATTGAAAGTAATATAAAAGCAAGGGCAATAGATTAAAAAAGAGGACAATATATAACATGGTTTATAAGTATAATGGGACCTACTAATTAATTACTTGTATAGTATATATAATTATCAACACCAATACCTTGTAGTTGATACATTTTCATCAATAAATACTTTATATCAGCCTTTGAAAACATTTAAAATCACGAAAATGTTTTCAAATAAGAAGTTTGAATGCCATCAACCTTTTTACCTTTTTATATAGTGGTAACATTTATATGAATCATTAATTCCTTAATTTTAACTCACAACGCACAAGATTTCAAAGCCTCCAAATATGTTTTCCGTTTATTCTGAATACTTTTTACGATTTAATAAGTGGCAACATGGCATTTATTTGAATCTTGGCATCTTTGTTTTTTTAATCACAACTCTCAAGATTTATATTTTATGATAAATGCTTTTATTTGATATCAACACAAATAGAATAACAAGTTTGTTCCTTTATACTTTTAATGTGGATATTATTCAGTGATTATTTATTTATAATCAAGATTTGTCCACTGAGGACAATCTGTCTTACTTATATGTATGGTTCATGGATATTTACACATGAATCATAGAGAATATAGAGCGCCGAAGTAATGTATGATAGCGCTGAATATCGAGGTAAGTATGCACTCTCCATTATTGAAATAAAGCCATGCACAGAAAGAACTAAATAAAAACTAAGATAACTAATACATTTTTATCCATGAAATAGAGAGAGTGCGATAATGTTACATCATCACTCTTCATTTCATTATAGAAAATATAATGTCTCACTCTCTCTTTCGTTCTTTATATCGCTTTCTTTCCCCCAACAATGGGGAGCCCGCAAATACTCCAATATTCAGCGCCACCATGCGGTGCTTCGGGAAACTATATTCTCCTTTCGAAGATTTGCTTTAATAATTGTCTTGTATATATATATATATGATAACCTATCTTTCCATGTATTGGCTGTTATTTACAAGAAGTACCAAGATGCTACACTACGTCTTATATAATTAATACATCAATTAAATTTCAATGAAAAGTTATTTTTTTCGTCATTCTTAAATTTTGATTTAATCATTATTGTTGTTGTTTTTTATTCAAGGTTTTACATTAAGTAAATTCATGATTTCTTATTGTAATCTTATACTAATAGTCTTTGATATACATTTGTTTCACTATAATCCATAAAATATGGCATTAATACATAAATAGTTAATGTATTCCTGAGGCAATGGTATAATATAAGTCGACAGGATTTGATCTGTATAAAATCATAAAGTATCAGATACTCTACAATAGGCAGCAATTATATTTATGTATTATTGTATCAATAGTGTGGATATATATATATATATAGGTTTTCGAACAATAGATTTTAAGAAAATAAAATATGTGACATTTATATGTATATAGATATCTAATATTTAGCTGAAGGAATGATATTAAAATTCGCACTTCTTTTATTTTCAGATCAATGTGTATACCCCTGAGGACCCCATCAGCTATGCCTGGGAAGGCGGTGCAGCTTTCGCGGATGATCCTTGCTTTTTAAAAGCATGTGTCTCGCGAAAGGAATTTATGGAGCGGGGCCATAGTATATGTGATGAACGCTTTTATTAAATAAATGTCAAGACCTCGTCGTGATTGTAATAACTTATTTTTCTTGCATCAAGTCTTTTTACTCTAATTCTGCATCCTGAATGCTTCGAACAATGGAGAGGTAATCCAGCATTTCGGGATCCTCGTCCACGCTGCAAATGAGTGAGAATAGATCCCGTGTCTTGCGAATGGGAACGTCCACGAGGTCCTTGGTGAATACCTCACAGTAGGCCAGCTTCTGTATGAGTTCCGGCTTGACAGAGTTCACAATGGCCGTGGTGGAGGGTGAGGCCTGGCTGAGGATCTTGGCAAGGCGAAGACAGGCAATGGACTTGAGCTCGTGAAGTTCATCCTGCTCGAAGGAGGAGGGCTCAAACATTTCCCTTCCCGCGGCATCATAACCCGCCTTGTATAAATCCCTCATGACATATCGCTTGGACTTTGATCTCAAATTCCAGTAGCCGGAGATGGTGTAGTACTTAGTGGCCCAGGAGTCGAACTCCTCTCTTCGAAGAGCATCTCCTTCGCCGGACTCGATGAGGTCCACGAGGCGAAAGGATGTTTTCTCCAAAAAGGCATTCCGATGTCGCTTGATGTCCCCGCCCAGTCCGCTCAAAAGACCCCCAAACCCCAGGGACATTCCCCGACTGCTTTGATGCTGCTTTTCCTCTTGCAAAAATATGATTTCGTCCAAGTCCCGTGGCTTAAAGAGTGACAAGGGATTCACCTCAATCCTAAACTGCCACATGAACTGAATGATAATAATGGCCTGGAAGTAAATCCCAGCGGAGTATTCATACTCCTCTGTCCTTGAGAATCCGTTAATAACGTCTCCTACAAAAGGCTGCTCTACAAGGCTCACATCGTCGTATTTGATCAGATTATCGACGCGTTCCTCCACCACTTCCCAATGATACAAATCAAAGGTCTTGATGAAGTGAAGAAACTCAAAGAACTCTGACATGAAGTCTTCCCGAATACCGACCTCTCTGTGGGCAGAGTCCTTGAAAGAGGGACCCTTAAAGAGCTCCAAAAGAGTCCGAACATATCCCTTTGCAAAGTTGTTCCAGAGGACGGCACTGAGGCGATGCTTTAGGACAGGGGTCTGAATCTTATCCGTGAGGATGCTTTTAATGTCCTTGAAACTGAGTGGGTTCTTGACGAGAGCGCTGCTCTGAAAGGCGAATAGACTAAAGGCAAAATGAACGTAAAAGGTATCCGAGCAGAGGGAATGGGGGAAAAGAAACTCATTGTTGGATCTGAACTCCTCGGCGACCTCGAGTCTCAGCTCAGACTCCACAAACCAAGAGACGATCACAGTTGGAAGCATGCCATTCCCCTTATTGAACACTTCATCAAATGTATTGTCCTTAAGGACTGACGACTGCGCAATCTGCAGAAAGTTCTTCCGAAGGAGAAGGTAGGTTCGAACTAGGCCTGATACTCTTAAAAGGTCTTCATTGGGCTCAGCTCCCTCACCCACAAAGCCAATCCATAGCTTCATGATTCCCAGATTGGATTCATTCATGAGGGAATGATAAAAGAAGTTTTTGGCTGAGAGTCGATGCGTCTCAAACTTCTGTGAGACATAACCCCAGAAGTTCTTTAGAAGGGGTGCAAACATTCCCATGTTGTCCATGCTCAGGGACCCTTGAGTAGCTGAGGCGAAGAATATCCGACTGAGGTCTAGGTCCGGACAGGCTAGGCTCAAAAGCCTCTTAGTCTCCTGCATGTGAGTCTCAAGGAACCCAGAGGCAATGTGAAAGGTGAAAGGAAGGAGGTTTGGGCCGTTCAGAGAGCGGAACTCGGGGAGACAGAATCGGTTTATCTCCACAAAGGACATGAATTTCCCAAAGCTAATGGCTTCTATGGGAACTGAGGAGCTTAAATGGATGTCCGTGGAGAACTCTGCCACTTCGTTGCCCGGGAAGTTGTCCACAATGAACTCATCCAGGCTTCCTTCAAAGGCTTCCCTCTGAGCTTCAATGCTCTCCAAATGAACCTTGAGGTCTATGATGGCAAGCAACTTTTCAATAAATGCAGAGATGATGTCCCCTTGGCTCTCTCCCTTGAGGGAGTTGCAGGCAAAGAGCCCTTGCTTAGTGGAAACGTTGGCGCTTTGACAGAGCTCAAGGAGGAGGGAGCACTGCTGGTGCTGGGATCCTGCGGAGCGGATCAAGTAGAGGAGCTCCTTCAAGTATTTCTCTGCATCCTCATCCTGGGGCCGTAGGCGATAGAACTTGTGAAGCGTCCTCTTGAACTTGTCGATGCCCTGGAGGGGATCGTGGACGGAGGAAAAGGGAACGACAAAGGAAAATATATCTCCAGTGACCAAGTTAATGAATTTTGAGTCATCCTTGGATTTGAGAAAAGTTCCTGGATCCTCAACTGGGAATTCCGTAATGCGAGCCTTGTTCACAGGCGACCATATTTCAATCTTCTTCCTCCGTGGGGAATAAATAGCAAGTAAGAGCACGGACGGATCCTTTTCCGTCTCTTGTGAGAAGATCCATGCCGTCCGCGCATGATGATAGCCCTTCCAGACATGCAGTAAGCGTCCGTAATCATTATCAAAGAGCTCCACACGATGCTGTAGGTCCAGGGCTACCGTGAAGCGACCGTCTGGGCTCGCCTCAAGAGAGAGAACCCTCTTTTTAGCGTCCTTGATCCCCATAACCTTCTCAATCCGCTTCTCCGTCTCCATTTTCTTTGATTCCTTATCCGAGGATCCTCCGAATACCCTGAAGAATCCGGATTTAACAGAGGAAACGACGTTCTTGGCCAGGTCCCACTCGGAGATAGAGGAAGGGAAGCTGTGCTTCTGTAAGAGGAGTCCGTTCCCTGCTGTGATGATGAGGGGCCCTTCTGTTTTGTTGCATCCTTCGTGGAGTGCGTCAAATAGGCATTTAGGCCTTGGTAGGAGAATGAGGGCGTCACGAATGTCGTGCGGCGGGGGAAGGAGCTTTGTGTAGGGGATGTCCTCCTCCTTGTCGCTCTGTCCTGGGCCCAGGGCGGGAAGTAGGAGAATGAATCCGCGGAGACTGCCAGGATTTCCCCCTTCCGAATCGGGGAAGGCTTCATTTTGAGGATGGGTGTGGACTCACTTGTGAACCTTTGGCTTTTGTAAGGGACGCAAAACTCCGTCAGAAATGTAATGGAACCCTCGGCATCCCCGAGGAGAAGGATGATAAATCCCTGGACTCGATGGCTGTCATGCATTGGACGGACTCAGAGAGATTGATGGAGCCAATTGGGCTTTGATGGGGGAGGCGATAGGTGTTCAGCTTGGAGGGGGACTTCAGAATGAGGACGTTGCCTATAGAGAGACACTCTGGGGGAATGGACTTGCTCTCGTCCGAATTCAAAGACTCCAGGAGAGTCGTCATGATGATCAAGGCCCTTCTTGCAATGAAAAAATAAGTATTATTATCTATGTGTTGTCAAAAACGTGAAAAATGAGGAGATTCAAGGCCTAGGGAGGACAATAATACGTCAATTCAAAGCCTGACGTCAGCGGGTTAACACTGATGGACAAAAATTTGATAACATTTTAATTTTACTTTCATAACAACATAGGTAAAATGTTTGGGGAATTTTAATTTCATCGTAGCATCAAGAGTCGATAAGAAATTTATATTTATGGTTCATCCACATGTTTTTCCTATCTTTTTTAAAACAATTGTGATTCTTATGACTACATATTGATCTATTATGATATAAAACTGTTCACCATAGATAGAAAATATATTTTTAATTATAATATTTTAGTTATGACTCCGGACACTGGACAAGGGTCCCTCAATGTCACCTTTTGGGTAGTTGGGAACTGAAAGTTCTTAAGCGGATGACGTCACACATTGAATATACGTTTTTCTACTACTCCCATTGCCTGAAATTGTGTCATGACAGGAGAAATAATGACACCTAAAGAAGTCAGTTGACTTTGGTGACGTCACATTAATAGTCCCAGGGTTACGTCAATAACGAGTAATAGTAGTAAATAAATATCTCCTGAATATGTCGAACGGAGTCTTGGATCGTGAGAGGCGGCGAGCCAAGTTGGAGGAGTACTACCAGAACGCTCCTCCTCCTCCTCTTCTCAAGAAGGGTCAACTGGACCTGGACGCCCCGGACTTTGTCGCTGAGACCTATACGAGTAAACTCATCAAGGAAGCGAGCCTGGGACAGCTTCTGACTCGTGAAGAGGAAATCTCTAAGCAGATCCGCTCTCTAGACTCCGACATGCAGACCCTCGTCTACGAGAACTATAACAAGTTCATATCTGCCACAGACACCATTCAAAAGATGAGGGCAGACTTTAGGGGAATGGAGGGGGAAATGGCTAACTTGGGTGAGTTATGGGAAAACACGAAACCTTAGAATTTAGGGGGGTTTTCTCTTTTAAAAAATTGCACACCCCTATTTGTAAAAAAACTTAAATTATTCAGAGAAAATGCAAATTTAACGACAAATCAACAAGTCTGATATATATATATATATATATATATATATATATATATATATATATATATATATATATATATACGACATGCCCTTACAACACATATTTAAAAAAAAAACAATCTACAATACAACATACTAAATGTTAAAAAGCATACCAACATTAGCATTTGGGAGTGTATTTAGAGCTCAGGGTAAAAAGGTAATTCACGTTAAGCTTCCAAATAATTTATTTTAAAATGAAAACTAGAATTTTATATCCTGCATTTTCATTGATGTTTAAAAAAATCATTGGACGGATCAAAATGAACTAATTGAACTATTCCATGTATCAACCCTTAATTTAATGTTGATAAGCCCTGTACTATATTTCAAGCTACCGTATGCCTTTTTGAGAGGAATCACTTATAAGCCTGTTACGTTGGACTATTTTTTTTAATTTTCTTGCCCTCATTTGTCTTGAATGATTTGACGACCCTCGGAAATCGGGACCCTTAGGCAGTCAATACAAGGAACTAGTTTCTAGTATTATCTACTCCAAGACTAAAAATGTATGCCTAATAATACTTTTTCCCAAATAAAACAGTAATTTATATTTGGTAACAAGGAAAAAAAATTTTTAATTTATTAAGGAGTATCAGTATTTAACCGAGTTGGGAATACTGAATTATATTGCGTAGATCCGTGCTACCAGGATACAGATTTTCTTAAAACCATTATTTATCTTTTGAATAATAATTGATAGGGTAGATTGTATCATTAATCAACAGAACTTGGACTACCGATTGATATTCGTTTGAATTAGGATTACTTTCAAGCGATTCTTATTTAATGATGTATCTTATATTGTAAAATAATGGTCATAATTAAGTGGATATGTTGTGTTAGACTAGTTATATTAAAACATTTTAGTTTAGAATACTAACTAACTGTGTATATATATATATATTATATATATATATCAGACTTGTTGACGTTCGCAAAAAATTGTCGTTCGCCAAAAGTTATCGTTCATCGTTAATTTTAAATTAAATCGTTTGTCGTTCATCGTTCGTCTGTCGTTCGCCATTCTGAAAAAAATTGATGACCTTTTTTTAGAAAGAAATTTCTGAAAAAAGTGATAAGGAATTTTCCTTGTCGTTCGTCAAAAACGAACGACGAACGACAACAAATGAACGATAAATCAACAAGTCTGATATATATATATACATTTTTGTAAATCCCATGTAAAATAATCACACAAGAGAGTAACAATTTTGAAATATGAGACAAAAACTATAATAATTATATATCATATAAAGGATGTATGTATATTTCGCAGTTGACATAGTATGTATACTAGGCTCTTATTTTTCAAATGTGAAATGTTAGCAACATTGTGGATTTTCTGTTTCTGGTGATAAAAGAAGACGACATACAAAGTTTGAACAAATCGGTCAACATTACGAGGTCGCGCAACGAGGTCAAAGTTTTAAAATTTTTGTACAAATATAGTTTTCCGCAAATTTCTTCAAAATGGTGGACGTTACAGACTTCAATAATAATTATTAATTTAAAGGAATCATTTACTACCAGACGTATGTTTGATGTTTTTTAATAAAACAAAGTTTTCAGTAAAAACAAGCAAGAAAAGGAGTTTATTATTTATTTCATAGCTTTTTTGTATCAGTTAACTTCACTCGCATGTAGAAGATGACTTGTTCGCTTCAGAGTAAAATAGTACTTTTAAGTTTAGTAAAACTTTAGATGATAAATCCAAAAATGACCTTGGTTGCATTCTATCAATTCAGAATTCAGTACAATCTGAGTTTACATCATATGATCTCCTTATTGACCTAAGAAATCGATTTGAAAAAAATACAAAATGTGTTTCTTAGATGTGCGTCAAGGTATCCTCTCAAAATTTTACTTTGTCTCTGACGCATTTTTAATCCATTATATGTGTCATTTTGTACGCGAGATAGATTTTTTAATTAATCTCTTCTACTTATTATTGATAATTTAGTATACCAAAATATTAAAGCTGGTTACCAAGCTTTTATTTGATATATTTTGTGTTCTAAAAATCGCTATACTTTCATTATCATTATTTTCAGCCTCCAAAATGGGAGAGATAGCAGAGTTTTCCCGAGACATATCCAAGACCCTCGGCAAGTCTAGTGGGGAAATCAGCCGCCTATCTAAGACCCACAGCACCCTAAAGAAGCTTCAATTTCTCTTTGACTTACCCAACAAGCTAGAAGAGGCTTCCAAAAGCAGGACTACGCCTCAGCCGTTGGACACTACGTCCAGTCCCTCAAGACCCTTCAGAACTCCAGCTCCTTCGATGGCATCAAGGCAGACTGTGATGCCATCATGGAAGACGTCAAGAGCAAACTGATAGATACTCTCAAGGACGACTCCAGAGGCACAGAGGACCTGAATCGGAGCGTAGATCTTCTATTACAGCTGGGAGAGCCTTCCGAGGAACTCTGCGAACTCTACTTAGAAACGGCAAAAGGGAAGCTCAGCTCTTCCCTTGGAGAACTTGAACGAAGAAAGAAGACCCAGGCAGACATTTTGGAGTTCACGGATCTAGCATGCAACTCATTTATAAGCGATCTTTGTCTCATGGTCACTTCCTACGTTGACATATTCAATAAAGTAAATGCCTCCATGTCCAATGCGAAGCTCTCCGAGTTTCTGGGCGAGCTCATGGGGAGTTTCTTGGGCACAATGCGCTCTCGACTTTCAGAGGAAACAACCTAGGGGAAACCCCGATTCTGGTCCGTGCCCTGGACCGCCTGCACCGACGACTTTTGGCCATGAGTCGCCTCGTGGACTCCATGGACTTTAACAAGTCCGGACTGGACCTTATTCTGGAGGTGGGTGACAGCCATTGTCGCCTTGCTCTGGAATCCCTCAAGACCCAACTCTCCGAAGCCATTCTTAAGATCCGACATCAACTTGCAGCTCCGAGTAAAAAGGCGAGTAGTCCCTTTAACCTAATGGAGGTCAACACCAATTTCCTCTCCATGATTTCACATATGATCCGTGATGAGCTGAGCAGTTTGTCAGCCTTTATAGACTCAGACCTCGCCTTTGCCTCCAAGACGTACTTCCGCTCCAAGTTTTGCCGTTGCTTCGTGCGGGAGAGCGTTCTCGTGGCGTTTTTCTTACACATCAAGGACGTGTGCTCCAAGTTTGCAGGGATATGAACAAAAGCCTTCCGCCTGGACTTATACTTCTTCTGTCCCGGAGCTGCTATGAAATACAGTCCTCCAGCACTCAATACATGCTCAACTTTGTTGACGAAAAGTTCTGCATTGAGGATGGGCAGGGTTTGACATCACTGGGGTCCATCAACGAAGAGTTCCGGCTTGTTTCGCACGAGCTTTTGGACTATTATGTCCGTCTCCAAGGCCAGGTCCTCTCCCAAATGATCAGGAAAAGCGTGGAAACGCGAGACTGGCTAAATACCGTTGAGCCCCGCACGGTTCGAGCCGTGATGAAGCGTATTGTGGAGGAAACGACCTCCATTGATCGCCTCGTGGGAGAACTATACGAAGAAGGCATTCGGAAGGCCCGCAGCTCTGACTCCTCTCGCCGAACTCGCTTCTCTGCCTCAAGTCCAAGGCATGGAACAAAAACTCATCCTCCGGCCTGGAAAACGCCCTCGTGACCAATATACAAAAAATGTTTTCTGAGCGGGTCCAAATATTTTCCCCTGTGGAGTTCTCTAAAATATCCATCCTCAGCGGTATCGTTAAGATTGCCCTCAAGACTCTCCTGGAGTGTGTTCGACTTCGGACCTTTAGCCGCTTTGGCTTCAGCAGCTACAGGTGGACTGTCATTACTTGTATTTGTATATGTGGAGATTTGTCTCGGATGAAAATATTATCACGTTTCTCCTTGATGAAATCATGACCTCCGGGATTCATAGATGTCTGGATCCATCTCCCATGGAGCACAGTGTGGTTGAGGTTATTTGTGACCGTAGTTGAGGTCTTTCAATTCGTTTTATTAAAATATTCTTAAATAAAAGTTGGTTATTTTTATTAAAAATTTGTTGAAACATTTATTGCATTCATTTATGACACGACTTTTTTGAAAATAATCAATTGGCATTTTATATTATGATATATGATATACCTCTTAATTACAAATTGAATTGATATTCACTTTGTAAAATCAACTAAATGGAGAAAAAAGTATGCTTTTTAGAGTATTTTCTTGTTCTTAGTTTAATTTTGTCAAGAAGGAGAAAAAATATACCTGAACAGTTAGAAATTCATAAGTATTTTATACTAGTTAAACTATATCTCGCAAATTATATATTTGTTATAAATATAGATATGTGTAAACAAAATTATGAACGACTAACATAAGATATAAACGATGACTTACCAAAGCAACATTACGACTTATGTATACATCTTAATGTATATGTAAAGTAGTTTTTTAGAACTTAAATTTTTATTCCGAGGCTGAAGGATGAAGTTAAATTTATTTTTTACCAGATTTACTTAATATACATATTTTTATATAATCCAAACTGTTTATATGATTTCTTGTTGATGAATTGATAAGGCCTTTATTTGTGATGATGTGACATGTAAACCTCATTCCACATTTGAGAGGTTCCCTACGATATTGAAGCAATGAAAAAATAGGTAAAACTTTTCATAAATTATATCTGGTGGTAATATTTGATAATTGAATAGGATTTTTTTGCACTTTTATCAAACGTGTTTTGAATTCATAAAATTGTTGAGAAGATTTTTCCTCTCGATTCTTTTGAGTATTCTTTATAGCAGTCTTATAGAAGTTAAAGGGCTCTGCTTCATAACAATGTCTTCATAGTATAACTTGACAGCAAAGGACAAAGGTAAAGCGGAAAAAATATATGTTAGCAAAAATCCAATGACGTCATAGAATAAAGATAAATAATGAACACTTTATTTATATATGTTAATATCATGTATATTAAAGGTGTAGCTATGCTTTTATCATCTATATCTTTCAACTCGAAATACATACATTACAAAATTATTCAGTAGCTCTGGCATGAAATGTTCAATATATATATAGCCGATGACATCACCGGTTATTTATTTATTATATTCCTCCTTTCCCTTCACTGTCATCCAAAATAACCTACGTCATTTCTCATAGAGGATTAAAGCAATCCCCTGATTGACGGAAATCAGTAGAATAGTATAAGTTATTAACCAATGAGAGAGGCTCTTTAATATCGCTCCCGTATTTTTATTTTTCATTCTATAAAAGAGAAGATGATAAATCCTCTTGGACTTGTATTTTTACCCTTCGCACATGGGCCAAAGAATGTATCTCACACATGTAACAAGTTCAAGACACATAGAATGGAGATAGAGAGAGAAGGAGGAAAAGTGACACGATTTTCTATTAGAATGATTTGTCAGATGAATAAATAAAGGTGGTGGGAGGTATTTTCCTCTTTCATCCCTTTTTACAACTGCAAATGTTTGAGGAAGGCATTCCCAACAAAAAAAAAAAAACTTGACTTGTTTAATTATAAACAACAACTGAGCTTATGATCCAAATGTACATACAATATGACATTAATGCATAAACTTCATTAATGTGTTATTTTATTAGTTATGTCAAATTAACTTCACTGCGCTCTAATATTCCTTGCTTTGTTGTAGCTAGACGTATTTTCATATATTATATTAAAACCAATGAGAATGTTGCAGCATACCAGTTGGTACCCATGAAACATCCCTGTCCATGTCCCAGTCTTCCCCACCAACACATATCATGACGTCACTGTTATCTCAGAGGATCCTTTTTCTTTTGCTTCTGTCACTCTCGTTGTATAATGGTATAAGAGAATGCTCGCGCGTTCACAGCCGGCAAAGAAGAAGAAGAAGGAATATTAAAAACCTTTTTCTTCTTCTTCAGAAAATTGTTTATTATCTTCATGGATTTCACTTTGTCCAAGGATGTTGAGGGTTGTGCTTCTGAGCTTAGCTTGTCTCCTCTCCCTCTCTAGGGGGATAATGATGATGATCTCATGAACAAGGAGTCCTTCGAGGCCGCCAAGGCTGAGGGTGCCCTCTTTGTTAAGTTCTTTGCTCCTTGGTGCTCTCACTGCAAGCGCCTCGCTCCCACTTGGAGCTCACTGGCGGACAAGTATGCTGAGAAGGACGTTCAGATCGCTCGCGTGGACTGCACCATCGAAACCGAGTTCTGCTCCCAGATCGACGTCACGGGATACCCCACGCTCAAGTTCTTCGGGAAGGAAGAGAGCAAGTATCGGGGACAAAGGGATCTGGACTCACTCGTCAAGTTCATCGAGACGCAAATGGGGCGCATTGAGCCGGAAAAGGTGGGTTCAAAGGGGGGGGGGGGAGAGTCCCGGGGCGGGGGTCGTATGGGATGACATCATCCTAATACACTTTTATGAAGAAGGCGAGAGTAGGAAAATAGAATAGAAATCAACTCTAACTAGTATTTAAGTGTATTTCTAGGATGTGTAAAGATTGGACTTCAATATCTTTCCCTTGAACGAATAATAAAAGGTGAAGTAGTCCTATGGTTCTTTTAAATTCCTAGGTAAAGGAATTTGGTGTTGATGCAATCATACATTGCCTAGTATTTCATTCATACTTATAAAAAGAGGACTTCATTCGAATAAAATATGAAAAGTATTTGACACATTTGTATTTTTATATTTTCACAGTTTAATATCTATTCTTAGGAATGAATACTGAACCAGTAATACAGTAAGCCCTATCGGGTGTGGTAAATAATAATAATAATATATTAGCTCATCTAGTATTTGACTTAAAACTTGCAATCTCTTCAATTGCTATAAGGGGATTTGTCACTTTTTTATGGTGTGTATTTCCCCTCTTTTTATACCTTCACTGGTAAAAACGTGTCTTTTCTACTTGTCTCTTAAAATAAATAATCATTAATATTATTAGGGCATCATCAAAGATGAGGGCATTGTTTAAATATATTTTTTTCCGTCATTCAATTTAAAATCAATTATTTAAATATAAATTATGATATACATATTTTTAATGTGTTCATCTCACGCTTTATGCATACATTCTTATAGTAATGTACTTTAAGCCTATAATATAAGAACTAAGAAAAATTTAAAGATTGTGCTAATATAGCCTAAACTTGTTTAATATTATAGTTTCTTAATATAGTTTTTTTCATTTTTTTACATTTTACATTTATTTAAATTAAAATACGAAATGTTCTTCTTGTCTAATCATGCCTTTCATCCTTTACGTGTGGACATCTGTTGATAAGATGATCTGCACTTTAGTCTCTTCCATGCAGACGTTACACATTCCATTGTTTTTTTTTTGCTTAAGTGAGCGAAGAAAGGTCCATGGCCGGTGTAAGCTTGAACTATAATTAAGGTTTTCTCGTTCATATTTGACATCTTTTGTTGAGGCTTTTCTAACATTAGATGAGTATGTTTCATACTTTGGTCTTTTTGTATCTGTTACACCAGGCAGCATAAAAGAAGTCATTTACTTTTTCTTGATGTAGCTTGGTGATGTTCCCTACAATTTCTGTTTTGACTTTCTGGCCACTCTTTGCTAGACAATCTGCAAATTCGTTTCCTGTGACATCAGAATGGCCTTTGCACCAATCTAAGTGATCTTTTTTCTTTTTTCACTTCATGCATAATTTTTTTGCATCTTTTGACTACGTCACTCTTGTGAATGGGTTTAGGATAGCTGCAATAGCTGATTGAGAATCCGATCGTATTACAACGTTTGCTGATGTTTTTTCCATTCGAGCGAGCGTTTCTATTGATTGTGCAATAGCAAAGACTTCCGCTTGAAAACTGTAGCTTCTTTATTTAATGATACAAAGGAGTGATGGGTGATGTATCACCTCGGGTAATAGCCCAGCCGCACCATATTGCCATTTTCATCTTTGGATCCATCTGTGTATATAACAATGTCAGGTTTGTTGACTTTAAATATATCAAGCATTAATTTTCCGTCATCTCAATATCTTAGGAAATCAATTTATTTAAATTTAAATTATGATAATATTTCATTTCGATTTTTAATATGTTCATCTCAGCGCTTTATGCATACATTCTTATAGTAATGTTACTTTAAGCCTATATATATAGAACTAAGAAAATTTAAAGATTGTGCTAATTATAGCCTAAATTTCTTGTTTAATATACCTATTGAGACAAAGGGAAATCCTTCTTGGAACATGACTGTTTATTTTCTATTTCCACAATTTTTCTTTTGACATTCTATTAAACTCTAAAATAATAAAAGATGTTCTTATGTGTTGCAATAATATGTGCATATTTAATCCTCCGACGGGTGTTGTAAGTATAAATAAAGTTTATATATTTTTAGCATTTATTCTATACGTCAGCTATTATTCTATTCCTTTATTTTTATACCTGCATTCAGAGGGTGAAAGTAAGCCAAACGTCGATCACTCAAATAAAATTCACGACCAGGTTAAAAAAAGATCAGAAAGTTTTTGGAACACAATGAATTAAATTTAAATCTGCTGATTAATTAACATCATTTACTTGGGTAGGAATTATTTGCAGGAACATTAAAAGATGCAGAGTGGGTAGCGGTAGGACTTTTAATCACTCCTGCCTACATCCCAAGAGGAATGAGATTATGTTTATTCCAGGACTTGGAATCATCACTCCTACAGGTGAGGTATAAAACAGGTGTTAAATTATTCATTTTATTTTCCATAATTTTTATTTGCTCCCTTTTTCATATACATACAGACGTATAGTAATACATATATGATGCGCCCCTCTTTGTACTGCTTTCTCACGTTCTCTAGTATTGAATTGTATAAGCATCAGCGTATTGTTATTATTTCTCCTGAGTAAGAAATCGTCATGAAAGAATTGGCCTATAAATTCGCCGTCCGCGTCTTTATGTGTACCCTACTATGTGGCCTGGTCAAGGCCCTATACCCATTATTCCTTGTAGTTATCGTCCAAGAAGAACGCATTGGAAGAAGGGGGAGCCCCAACAACACAACAATATTAATAATGTTTCTGGTTTTTTTTTTTTGTAGGAAGTCGTTGGATCCGTGGAGGAAGTCAAGGTGGAGAATGGCCTTCATATCCTAAGTGAAAAGAATTTTAAGAGCCATGTGGAGATTGGAGATCACTTTGTTAAGTTTTACGCTCCTTGGTGTGGACACTGTCAGGTGCGAGTCATGATGAAGAACCCCTTTCTCCGGCATTCCATTAAAGGAGCAAATACCAATGGATATTTTGGGAAAAGCTGCGATATAAGCTCTTTTTAAAAGCCACCATCGAAATACCCTCGGTTTATTTTCATAATCGCCTTAAGAAATACACAAACATATAAATATTAATGCTCTTTGAAGGGTATTTTGAGCAGCTGTCATCTAAAGCTCTTTTTAATTAAGCTACCAATGATTTACCTGCGTTTTATGTTCATATTTGCCTTATAAAATGAAAATGTATGCTATTAGACGGGATTTTGTGAGTAGATAAATCTTTCTTTAAGCAAGCAACGAACTTCAGTCTTCTTATCTTCATATTCGCCTTTTAAAACAACTTTTTAAAATGTTAAAGTCTCTGAAAGTATGTTTTACTCTGTATTGATGTCCTATTTTATTATTAATGTCTACACTCGTTACTCTAATATAGAAACTATCCCCTACATGGGATGATTTGGCAGTTGCCTACAAGGATGACAGCAAGGTCAAGATCGCCAAAATTGATTGCACGCAGGCTCAGTCCATTTGTCAGGGTGAGGAAGTAAAGGGCTATCCCACTCTGGCCTACTATCGCGGAGGGAAAAAGGTGGAGGCCTATCGAGGCAGTCGGGCTATGAGTGACTTGAAGGACTTTGTTCAATCCATGACTGAGGCTCCTAAGGCCAAGGAGACGCTTGTGGAGGCCGAGCCAGCCGCAACGTCTGTCGTAAAACTCAACAAGGAAGACTTTAAAGACACGATTGCCGAGGGTAAGTCATCTAGACCTGAATGAAATATGGAAAAAATTTTTCCCAAATTTTAGAGAATTATTTTATTGGTGAAAGAAGAGAAAAAAAATGAAAACTTTTTAAATACATAAATTTAATTGATATTATATTATATTGATGCCACATTGTTATGATTTAAAAAAAATTAGACATCTTCTGCTAAGAAGAACATTTTAAGGCCTCAAACACTGTATATTATTATTTATTCGTCTAAGATTTAAATAACCCTACTGCCCGTCGAAAAACAGATTGGTCTTAGAATGGAGTAATTAAGGCACAAAGTGACTCAACTCATAAAGAGTAATGTACAAAAATAATATTCTCCAAATTCGGGCATTATGATAAATACATTTAGTCATTGCTACATTATCTTATTATAAAGTCAACGTTTCGTAATAAAAAGACTTAACAGCATGCGTTCTGTTAAATTCTTGCGTGTAATTATATCGACTCGTGTAGTTCGTTCATAATTGTTGAATATTAGAAGATGATATGTTAGATCCACCAGAGGAATATTATACATTCATGTATATCCCACTCATTAGGCAAGTGGATTCAACTGGCCAGCTGATTCTATCACAAACAATGTGCATACGCTATTAAAAAATACCCTTATGGTTTTAGAAGTAGTACTATTATTATTAATAAAAGTACTATATACGATCAAGTCCCACAGTTTTAAGAAAGAATGACTTACAAAGAACAAAATATTGTTTTAAAAATTTAATCGTTCGATTGTTCCTGAATGTATAAATTAAATATAAATTAAAATTTATATTTCGAAATACATAAAACTCATAGGACTTTTTAAAGAGATGTTGCAACTCAAAAAAATTATCGAATTTGTGTATTCGGAAAATGAATAGCAAAAAATATAATCATTTTTTCATTGCATAGCACATTCTCATATTCAGTTTTTTCTTTTTTACAATTTGAAAGTTTTTTTTATTTCCATTATATAAAATAAATTTGAACGAGGGTATTTATATATATATATATATATACTTGTAAAATTGTAAAAAGAAAAAACTAATATGAGAATATGCTATGAAATGAAAATATTTATATTTTTTGCTATTTATATTTTATACGAATAATATATATATATGGGTGTCCAAAAGAAATGGCCAAGGAAAATACGGCCTAGGAGAAATGACCCAATATGAAAAAGAATGTACGATTAATACAACGAAGTATTGTAAAAATACTATTTCTCACATAAATTGAGTAAGTAATGGCAAAAATATATTTTAAACCAATCATCAATAAATGATTTCCTTGTTGTCATTTTCCCCTGGTCATTTTTTCCTAATATATATGCACAAGGCCTTCCCATTTTGATAGCTCCGATTTTTTGACCCAAACAATTTTCTGGTGCGTAGTGATGAAAAAAGGAAAACAGCCTTAAAATGATATTTTTCGGACTGTCCAAGCCGCACAAAAGTTCTAAAAGGCCTTTATGTAAGTCAAAATGGGTAATTTCAAAGGGTTTATGCTTTATGAATTTAAATTATGTAGATTCTAATTTTTTTCTAATGGTTGTTTGAACTCGTTCAATATTTTTTTTTGAAGCAAATAAATATGTTTTTGATCCGTTTTGGATCCAAATAGGCAATTTAAGTGTTATTTTTTTGCTAATATTTGTCTTCAAAAATATCTTCCTATTGTTTTGTGATAAAATCATTCAATTTGTTTTATTTTTGTTAATTTTGTATGCAATTATTTTTATGGAAAATATATTGTTTATTTAAATGTTATATATAGAGAAGAGGTCTTCATGTTAGTCAATATCCTTTTGTTATTTTCTAGGCGTTACATTCATCAAGTTCTATGCACCCTGGTGTGGCCACTGCAAGAGAATAGCTCCCATTTGGGAGGAGCTTGCTGCACGATTTGAGGGCGTCAAAGGCGTGACCATTGCCAAAGTGGACTGCACTGCCAACGACAACAAGAACAAAGAGCTCTGTAACGAAGAAGGGGTAAGATGGTTATAATAATGCTTTTTAACCCTTAAGGAGAAAAAACGTGTTTTGACGATTTCTCTTTTTATTATTATTATTATAAAAAAATAATATCGTATTATTATTATTAACATCACAGGTAAACGGATTCCCTACGCTTAATATATATGAGAGCGGCTCCAAAATCAAGGAATACCGAGGTGCACGCAAGGTGGAAGACCTTGAGGAGTTTGTCAAGGAACACGACAAGTCCGCTAAGGATGAACTCTAAAGTTACTTAATTTATTACTTTTTACTAATGTTTACAATAAGCTTTGAATGTTAGTTATTAATTATTATTATAATTATGTTTTGTAAACACCCCCCCACGCATATCATTTTTTGCTTCTTACTCGTCCTTGAAATACAATGTTTTTAAAAATATTAAAATGTTTTTATAACTTTGGATTATTGGTTAATAAATAGGACAATATACAAGGACGACTCCTTTTTCTCGAACTTGATTGGGTGAGCAACACAAATAATATAAAAAAGAAGTTAATTTTATATAAAAAACTAGAGGCATATATACACTCAGAGAGTGCAAACCTCTGCCGTCACGGGGTCCTTATGAGCCTTCCGAGGCGGATTTTTCACGACTGGGGCGGCGTAGAGGGACAGGGGAGGGTTCCCCTCGACGGAAATTCCGAGAGGAAGACGCTCCCGGCACCCGATTTCAAAGCACAGCGACATCTATTGGCTGAGTAGGCTAACTTGAAATATTTATTAGTATTCAGCTCATTTTGCATCTTAACTCTGCACTCAGAGATGCAAAAATTTAATCACTTGTTCCTTTTGCATTTCCAACAACTCCACAAAGTTTCATCCGTTTCGTACTTTTTGAGTTATCTTGCTGACAACAACCCAACGCCAGTGAAAACAATACCTCCTTCGGCGGAGGTAATAAGGCATTATTTCACTCGGAGCTTTGAGAAGACAGAGAATTGAACACTTTATCAAGAACACAAAAAATCCTCTCCGCATAAGCATTTTTGAATCCTTTGAATTGCATAGTCTCATAATATTAGTATTAATAAGAAACTCCTCGGGCTAGATAATGATTGAAAACAATATCTTGCCAACTAAATACACATTTTTTAATATTAGTGCATTTCCGAGGCCTGTCATACTGACATCTTTAGCAATAACTATTTTGATTTATCAGATATTTACAGGTTAAAGAAATATAAAATATTATATGTAAAAAAAGTTTTTAATTATATGTATATTTACTATTATAATGGTTGATGAATCATTTCGGAATGAAATGTATATAGCCATCATCTTTTTCCTTGATTTATATGAAAGATCATATATATTTAAGCTTACAATTCAATGGATTTAAAAGGATTCTAAGCAGTTATGAATATCTCCTTAAAAGAAAGTGATTTAAATAATATATTTGAAGTCTTCTTCATCTAAAAAAATTATTACTGCCACAAAAGGATGGTTAAAAGAAGGCCTCTTTACAAAATTATACGTTAGCAACTACTTTTTATATTAGCGATATATGTTTATTATTTTAAGCCTGAGATTAAATAGAGGGGGGGGGGGGAAGGTCATCACAGCTTTAGTTGAAGGTAATAAAATTAAATGAATTAACAGCTTTTAATTGTATTTTTTTATTATGATTTTTCTCTTTTTATACCTACACCTGTAGATTTGTGTCTCGGTCTAAGCTTTACATATAACATTAAGATAACGTGGCGTCTGTGTAAATATATACGAGGGCATCATTTAAGAAAAAATACAAGCATCAGCACCTTCTCTATGTCCCTTCGTCTTTAGTTAAAGGAAGACAGGTAAAGGGAAGAAGATTTTTACTTAAATATATATTGCCACGTTGCCATGAGGAAGAAGGATTTTAAAAAGGGGTTACTGACATTTTTGTATGTCTGTAAATATTTTAAATTTTTTCATGTAAAAATATTTAAGGTATTGACTGCATGTACAAAAAAAATCCTTCCTTATCAAGTGAAAAATGAGCTCTTTAGTAAGTTCATCATTCATTAAAAAGGCATATCTGTTGGTCTACATGTGTTATGGAAATGAGAGGGGTGGGGAAAGTAGTCGTTCAAATAAGGTTTCCAAGGACTCTTCAATTAATGTATACTATTGAGCAGATTTTAAATATATAATTATATATACATATATTAAATGATTCATTCCTTATACGATTGTGAGATTCGAAGGTTAATCACAATTGTATTTGTTAAAATACTTCGTAGTCATATTTTTACATTATAGGCTGCTATTTGTATGGATTTTTTTTTTTTTTGGCCATAGGCATAACTTTATTGGCATTTAAGATTTCACAAAAAGACAGAGAAAAACAACAAAACATATTCCAAACTAAACAACAAACATATTCCAAATAAAACAATAAAAAACGTGACAATTCTATCGGTTAAGAACATAACTTAATAAATTTTAATAAAACATCTACATCATTTTATAAAACGCTCACATCATTTCATAAAACATTTACATCATTTTATAAAACAAATACATCATCTTATAAAACATTTACATCATTCTAAAAACATCTAAATCACAGTTTAAGAACATTTTTAAGAACGTGCAGGTGTATTTTCGCCATGTTTAAAACCCCGAAGATGTCGTACTCATTGGAACTTCGTTTGGCGTATAAAATTTGGTGGACTTTGGTGATCGTTGCGTTGATAAATTTTCATCTCTACCGGTATAAAAGGCTAAAAAATGGTCCCTTTTTGGCACGTAGAAATCGTAATGTTGTCGAAGAAGTTCCCCAATTGAAATGTATAAACTCCGAAGAATGGCACAATCGTATAGGAAATGGTCTGTTGTTTCTTCGCAAGCTTTGCAAAATTTGCAATCTCTTTGGGATCCGGAGAAGAACTTGACCCGAACTTCGAGTGTCCCGGTGAGCACTCTGTATTTTAACCATCTTTCTGAAGATGAGAGGAGAGGATTTTTGATGACTTTAATACTCATGTTAGCTGTCATGTGTAATTCCCGTCTCTTCAAATAGTTGATCAGGGGTTGGAGGGTTGGTGTTCTTGCAAGGTTTCTAAACTTCGAAGCCGGAGTGTTGTAAAGTGCCAATCGAAAAGGCACTTCAGGCCTAGGCAACAGAGTGTATTTACCAAAGATAAGCCGATATCTTTGAAAGGCCATCTTGTTCAGTAAAAGATCTGACTGACTTGTTTCTGCTGCGAAGTTGACATCCTTTGTCTTAATGTCAAGGTCGTTTAAGCCTTCCCGCGTGGGCATCTCCCACCCCAATGATACTTCGAAGCGCCTTGCGCTCTTTTCGACACCTTTGCACAATTTTAATATACGCGGAGAGTACTTGGATAATTCTTTGAGGACGTTTCTTAACCCCACGTGTGCATTCTCAGTATATCCACCTCTCAAAGATTGGGCCAATTCTATGCTCCAGAACTCGTCTCCCGACCAGAGTTTCTGGATCCAATATAAATTTAGGGATTTCCATAAATCCTCAAAGGATAGAAGAGACAGGCCCCCACTAGAAAGAGGGTTATGAAGTCTTTCAAAAGATAAATTTTCTTCTTATCCAGGTTAAAAAACGATTTTTCTATATCTAAAACTTCTTTATATAATTCTTCATCAAAAGGAGTAACCCTTAGAAGATGAGTGATCCTTGGAATAATGTAAATATTCCAAGCTTGGATTTTATCCCACATGTTTAGGCTCATTGATGACCAAAATATCCGGGCTTTTCTGATCCTGGTTCTTATCTCCTGGAGGTTGTTCTCGATGCTTTTATTGCCAATCCAAGAGCCTAGTATATAGATCGATTTTTTTTTTTAAATGTCGGCCATGCTTTTTCAACTATTCCTTCGTAGCTTGTCAGAATTTCAGTTTTCTCATTGTTAATGAGAAGGCCTGCCATGGACGAGTATATATTGATTAGTTTCATGGTTTTTTCATTGACCTTATTGTTTGTAGTGGACTTCCCCCAAAAATAATCGTCATATCATCAGCATAACTGAGACATTTATGGCTTAAGTTTGACGAGTAGCCTCTTATATCACTGTCTGTATTTAATTTTTCGATTAAAGGATCCAAGCACATAATAAAGAGCAATGCGGCACTTGGGTCTCCCTGTCTCACGCCTCTTTTATTTTCGAAAAAGGTCCCCCGACTCCCATATTGGACAAGAGTTCTGGATCTAGCTAAAATTGTTCCCACCATTCTTATGATAAAATCTCCAAATCCCTTTTTGTAAAGGGTCTTCATTATGAATTTGTGTGACAGCGTGTCAAAAGCTTTGGCAAAGTCTATCGTCATCAAGGAGACATCATTTCTCGATTCTATCAAGGTCTGAAGACTAAAAGATATATTTTCCATGCGCTTGTTTTTGATAAAACCATATTGGCTGGGGTGTAAAATTTTCCTTAAAACGAGGTTCAATCGATCGGTTAAAATGAGTGAGAATATTTTAAAAACGCAATTTTGCATCGTGAGTGGGCGAAGATTTTTTAAGTGTCGTGGATCTTTATTGCTCTTTGATACTAAAACGATGCGTCCTTCAGAGACAAATTCTGGGAAGTATCCTACAGCCAGAACCTTTTCATAAAATCGAAGTAAAATTGGGGATAAAAGATCAGAATATTTTTTAAAAATTCGAAAGTGAATCCCGAGGGGCCGGGTGATTTGTTAAGCTTTGCTTTCGAGATTGCCTTCCTTATTTCATCCTGTGTTAGATGTTGTTCTAAAATGTCGTTGTCCTTATCGTTTATGGCCATCAAGTCATCCTTTTTTGTTCTTAATATGTTGCAAAAGGAGGCATTCTTAATCAAACACCTCATGCACTTCTGATTTTCTACACAGTCAAAACAATTATATAGCTTTGAATAGTAGTCTTTTATTTCCTTGCATATATATTCGGGTGAATTCGATACTTCTCCTGTTTTTGTAAGGAGGGAAATAACTTTTTTCATGCTTCTTCTTCTCTCAACCTCAATACACCTCAGCCTTGATCGAGAGAGGTCTTGAATTGCTTCGAATTTTAATTTGGTGCGATGAGCTAAGTCAGCTTCACGATAGAGTTGTTTGGCTAGAAAATTCTTTTCTTCTTCAGGCTGAGTCGAATTTGAAACATTTTCAAGCTCATTTAGCTTTCTTTTCCTAGATTCAGCAAGTATCGCGCCTTTTCGCCGGAGGATATTCCTTATTCTGCGTAACATACTCTCAGTTGTTAAAAAAATATCATTATTTGGACTCATCTCTAATTTATAACTCGTATCCTGAATAATTTCAACTATTTCTTCATTAGTGCATGAGTCTTCCGTTAGTGAGATGTTAAATTTCCACGTTCTTTTACATCTATGTTCTTTCTTTGACGGATCAATCTTGATCTTTAAAGCCTTATGATCAGAAAGTCTAGTGTCCATGACTTCATACATATTTATGGCCTCGTCGTGAAAACCTTTGATTAAGAATAAATCGATTCTTGATGACACTTCACGGTTGTTTTTATCTTTAGAGAAAAACGTGTGTCGAAAGTCCTTTTTCAAGGACCCTACATCTTTAAAACCAAAGGAGGAAACAATAGAAATAAGTTTTTTTCTAGCACGTGGGTGATCATTAATAGAGGATTTTCTGCAGTCTCTACCAGCTAGAAGCTTAATATTAAAATCACCACCTATAATAGTGGGCTTACAAGAAATGATTGACAGCAGTTTGTTGTCGAATTTTTTTGGCTCGTCAGTGTTTGGACCGTATAGGCCTATTATATCAAAGTAAGACTCAAGGTAGCGACACTGTGCTTTTACAATGTTGCCCTGGGCACATCGATACTGAACCTTGGGATTGAGGGTAGATTTAATTAGTAGTGTTACTCCGCGCTTTGGATATGGGTTTCCCTGGTAGAAAGACGAAAAGGAGAGGTAGCCTTGAGGAATTGAGAAGTGATCTTCCATGTTACATCTCGTGTCGCAGAGGATCACGATATCTGGCAATTGAGTGAATTTTAGAAACCTTGCTAGGTCGTATTTACGACCCAAACTTTGTAGGGAATTAACGTTCAAGGATAAGCAAGAGAGGGTCATTCTTTTTATATGTTGTCTGCTATTTGTATGGATAATAAAATAGTGGGTATCTATTAAAACATTGAGCAAACAGATGCAGGTGAATGCAAAGATATGCCGATTCCAACTCTGTTTAGATATGCATCCACTAGACAAAAAACTGTATTTTCTGCGCACTTGAGTCAGTAAATAAGATGATTTGAGGCATTCTTTTAGAACCCTGCAATATTAGATATCCTTTTGATTTGAGTCCCAGCTAGTCCAACCTTATTTTGTGATATAGAACTGTCAGCTTGTCATTTATTTTAAGAGTTCATTATAATAATTCTACAGATTTGCTTTTAAGAATAAACTTAATTTATCTTTAAACTATATTATAAAGTTGTTATTATTATACAGTATCAATGAATAATAAAACACAAGATTGTTTTAGTATTCATTGACAGTATATATTACACCTTTTTCTTTATAGGAAGAAACACTTTTCTATTCCTTGTGAAAATATATTCCCTGTGTTGACTCAACTATATAACTGAACGCTCAAGGGATTCAATAAAAGAAGAGAAGGAAAATACTGTACGGCTGTGCAACTGATGGGAGCCATTTTATATCCCTCTTATGACAAAAAAAAATATTTATTAAAGTCGATAAATCAATAAAAGAAATACTTGTTATCCCTCCCGATTTCAGGATCGTAATACCTTGTCTTAAGGAATATGAAAAGGGATCAAAGCTGCGAGTACCGAATGTAAATCGGTATTTAGAACTGGAAGCGTTGTTGCCTGGTGTGAAGAAGTTGAACTTTGCAAAATAAATAAACAACTCCGGAGCTGAAAGCGCATTTAATATCGGACAAAGACTAACATAAGACAGTTAAGGAAATAATTTGTTTGCTATTGCCTTCCATTCCCTTCAAAACCCGAGTGAATATATGATGTATATAAAAGATGACGCTTTACTTTTGCTGCAACACAAACTCAGTGTAACTAATAATAAAGTTTATTCAATTATATACATATGTTCATGAACTAAAAACAGTAGTTATAAATATCAATATCTATAATTTAACGATTATTTTATTGCTCAATTCAGAAAAAGTTATAACTTTTTAAATGATTGTAAGATGATACGTTTACACCTACGGGGCGACTTATTTATTAGGGGTTTCATTATTAATGCAGAGTGATTTCCAAAAATGTACAAGAAGAGGCAAGTTGAGTTGGCAAATTAAATGATAATTGTAAAAATGCCTCAAAAACATTATTAAAAGAGAAGAGAAGGGCAAATAAGGTTCATAACTTTGATACGAACGAATTCATATTGATGATAATAAACAAAAACAAAGATATACATAATACAAAGAAAATTACTACAACTAATTTTGACAATAATAATAATTTATGAGTATCTCAGTACTTTTCCCGACAATGGATTACTTTAAACTCGACCTGACATTGAAAAAGGAAACATGGAAATATCTTTCTTTTCTTTTTCTGGCATCTCTTTTATTATAGTATCAAGTTAATCACAAACCTCACCCTTTTTTCTATTATAATAGATAATCATCTATAAGCTGTTGGTTATATTAACAGCTTAAGTTCTTCTATTCTGGAGAAGTAACTTTGATACGGAGTGTCTGGAGTTACTACTTATTCCACAGGAATTGTAGATGAAAGGAACAAACCTGTCCCTTTTTTAATTATAATAACATTTTGAAAAAATAAACCAAAAGCTGTTTGATGTTTTTATTAATGCATTATATAAGCATATTGAGTTCTTCTTCTATTCTTCATATCGGGTTCCTCCTCAAGAATAGAAAAACTCATGCAGTTTATGATAACGCAAAATAATAATAGCAACAGCTTATTAATAATAGAAAAAAGGGAGAGGTTTGTGATGAATTTGATACTATAATAAAAGAGATGTCAAGAGATACAATAAAGATGTCTCTATGTTTCTAATCGAGAGCTGTTTTTTTCTTTCTATGTCAGGTCGGGTATAAAGTAATCCCTAGCCTTTTTTTGTTTTATGGCGCTCAGAGTTCTGACGACGTAACTCTACTTATATGGCTCTGATGGCGCTAAGATGATCCTTTTTACAAAAGTACCTTTAATTTATTGGCTATTTTTTAATATACATATTAAATAAAACTTGAAATTCATAAAATGTAAATAGAGGTCGAAAATATAAGAGGTATTGATAGGAACCCGAATTGCAAAAATCTTATTTGCATCATTTGGACTTGTCAATGAAATTGGGATGGACAAGAAAGTATTTCAACAATTATCTTTTTATTCTCAGCAATAACACACTGACTATGATCTTTATTCACACTTGCAGTATGTATTCAAAATAATTAAGAACGGCAAACTTCAGAAGTGCCATTTTAAAATATTTCTTTAAACAACAAAAACATTTTAAAACGATTTTTGTCTTAGTGGATAAAGCAGTCACAACAGATGTCAAATAATTTACTTGTTTTGAGGAGTTGGGAAACAATCATTTAACACGTGACGTCAGCGGCATATGAGTTCATGGCTTTAAAAACGCAAGAAATAGTTTTTATGAGACATTTAGTTATTAATTATAAATATATTGGTAACGATAATTAAATCTTTAAATGATGGTCGTTCGTTAAAAATATCCTTGTTAGCAGTTGGTAATTAATGACCAATGACGTCATGTATTGATTGTTTGCATTCATTTCAATTCCCTACTCTTTAATATTTGTTTGTTGTCGACAATAAGGCACTGTTTTCGACAGTTTTTTCCTTCTTAAACTACGGCATCATGGATATATCTGAGTTTGATAAAAGGACAAAGACCATTTACCGCAATTTATGTTCCTTCAACTATGACAAAGTCAAGGATCTATTGGTGAGGTGTTTCCTTTAATGAATTTCTCTCATATATTCATTCGCTTTCACTCCAATATCTAGGACGCCGAGAGAAACAAAACGAATCCTCCATCCTGGAACGTATATGTGAATCTATTTTTGCAGTTAAACATAGCAGAAAAACAGTACAGCTCCCTCAATTTCCTACTTCCAAAAGGATTCCTTCGTAAAGAGGCAAGAAACATATAAAAATTTGTTTTTACTATCAAGTAGACAAATATATCACTCTTGTAAGCATAAAGTATAAAACGATTGTATGTCATGGCTCCAAATCAAGGCTGAGACTTATAAAAGAGTAGCTACGCTATTATTTTTGTACCTAAGGTACAACAAATTTATTTCACTTATATTATATCAACATTGTATTAAACATTCAAGAAACTAAAAAAACTACATATTATTAACAACGTCCTCAATAAAAGGTTCAAAGTTTACTGGTAAGGGGGTTCTCGAACATTTAAATTTATAGAGAATTACTTGAATCTTTGTAACTATATAATTGATTTGTTCATGATTGGGGCCAATATAAAAATAAACAAATTCTTTTGGTGATATAATTAAATTGTGATTTAAAAAGAATAGTACTCCCACTTCTTCCCAAATTCTCACTATAGGCGGGCACTCAACTAAAAAATGCTTTAAGGTTTCAAAATCATTTTCACTAAAATAGCAGATTCTTTCAGATTTAGTCTTCCCGATTGTATTTCCTAAAGTTAGAGTATTTGTGATGATCCTATATTTTAACCAATACATGGAGTGGTCAAAACTTTGGATTTCAGAATTTCTAATATTTTAGAGGTAGGTACATCAATTTAAAATAAATTATTTCTTCTTGAAATTTGTTGGATAAAACATTTCTTTGATTGCTTGTTGGTTAAAAGTTTCCTAAAATTGTTATTAGAAAAATAACATAAAAAATATATAAACAGTCACGTGGGCTTATGTCTCGATTCTTAAAGGTTAGTTTATATAAAATTCCTTGTTTTTCTAAAATTTCACTCGAACTAAAACTCATATTGTCATTAAAAATATCACCTAAAAAATTATTTTTCCTTTAATGGATGTGGTGGATATAAAAGATAACCGCCCATTGTCAGTTACAGGTTCTTGCCATTTAATTTTTTCAAGGACTTTATAAATTTTGTCTACACTGCTTTCAATCGTTTTTTCCCAAAAGAGTTAATACTCTTTGCCAATTCAAAATGATGTCCGGTCCATTGCCTTTTGCACTGTCAATTTCTTTATTTTTTAAATCCACTAACTGACTATTTAATATTTCCCTCCATACTGATCCTTTAGTAAGTATTCTCTTACACCAAGAAAATAGTAAGGCCTTCCAAAAGCTCTTGAAATTTATTAAGCCGAGTCCGCCCCATTTTTTGGCCGATGTTATACGGTTCCATGAAATCAACTTACTGTGCCCTGGAAATAAAAAATTGTCGCAAATTAATTCTACCTTTAGGTATAAAACCTCAGAAAATGGAGTCAGTTTTAAAATGTGTACAACTCTTGGCATTATAAGAGAGTTCCAAACCCCTATTCTGGATGGTAGTTTTTTTTCTAAAATGTTGTAAATTTGGAAGCTGATGTCCTTAAAATATGTTCTATTATTCTTTCATTTTCTAAAAGATCGGAATCATCAATTGTTTAAAAAAGTGCCGAGTACTCTTAAACGAGGAACAATTTGAATATCTTTATTTCTTAATTCAACGGTGGCAGAAGTAATAATAGATGGTTTATTTATTTATTTATATCCAATCCAGAATATATTCCATATGTTTCAATAAGGTTTCTTCAATCGACTTATTGATAATACTTTGGGTGCCACCATATGCCATGGTAATGGCATATGGCTTCAATTTTGATTTCTTTACTACCAATTTCCAAACCTTTGATAGCCATGCAATTACTTATCTGATCAAGTAACGGATTTAATGCAAAAATAAATAACGCCGGGGAGACGGGGTCTTCTTGACGACATCCTTTTTTCACACACTAAATGTTATCTGTTCTTTGGTAAAATGTACTTATATAAAAAAAAACTGATATCATATTTAAAAAAGTATTGCTAAAACCTTGTAAACGAAGACAATCTAAATCCATTGATGTGAGATGCTGTCGAACGCTTTTTTTAAATCTATTGCCATGACAGCAACATCTAAATTATGTTCCTGTTTTGTGATATTGCATCCTTGATCCCCCGCACTACATCTTCCATGTAACGGCCCTGCACGAATCCCTTCTGAGTGCGATGTAAAAGTATTGGTAAAATTTTCATATTCTCTGTGCTAAAATACCACTATATATTTTATAAGCTACATTTAGCATTGTGAGAGGACGTAAATTATCAATAAAACGTGGGTCTTTTCCAGTTTTTGGAATTAAAATGAGTTTCCTGTTGTAAAGTACGTTTCAAAAATACCTTTAACTGTTGCTTCTTTAAAAACTTGTTTTAAAAGAGGAGATAGAAGTTCATTATACTTTTTTCCGGCCGGGAGCTTTATTGAGTTTTTTTTATATTTTATTTGATATATATGTTCAATCTCAGCACATGTAATGTCTAGCTCTAATAGTTTAAAGAATGGTTTTGCCTTCTCCAGATTGCAAAAGTTATCAGCTTCATAAGGAAGTAGGGATCTTGGGTTTACAAGTTTTACTAGTCCCGGTTATTTCATTGAAATAATCTTAACCATTATACAAATCACTGTAGAAACTTTTAATTGTTTCCATCACCGCTTTAGGGTTTTCTATTAAGTGTCATTTGTGTCATACATTGCTCTTATATTCTTCTTTGACATAGCGCTTTCTTCCCGTTTTTTTTACACGTTTAAAATCATTTGGTCACTTGGAAGGGTCGTCAACCCACTTCGTATTAAGTGTCCTTGAGCATTTAAATTATTATTTTTTTATTTCTCTCATCAGTTGCTAGATATTCATTTGCTTTCCTCTCTACATTATTCAAAGCATTTGATTGTTGAATTTAACTGAACACCTAATATTATATACTCTCTCCTAGAGTAGTCTAAAATTAATTTCAAAGCATGCGATGGTGTTTTAATAACATTGATTCTTAATTTAAAAAGGATCTCTTGGATTATTTCCTTAATCTTTGAATGAGTCGTAGTATCTTGTAAAAGCCTAGTATTCAGTTTCCATTGATTCCTGCATTGCTTTCTTGTTGTCTTAGTTCAAGCATTATGGCATTATGATCAGATAAATATGCAGGCAGTGTTTGGTAGTTGAAAATGCTGGAGTAAAGTTCACTCGATATAAAAAAGTAGTCTAGCCGGGAGCTTTTAACAACTGTCCCATCTCTATTATGTATAAGAAAGAATGAATAGGATTTTTTGAAAATTTCATGGCTACATCTAACAAATTCCTTTCGGTCAGCAACTTTTTCAAAGCTACATTTGATTTCTTATTGTTTGTACACTAATAATTAAATGTATCTCTTTCTTGATCCAGAGATATATTAAAATTTCCCATTACTAAGATATGGCCAAAAGTTTTATTATTGTCAGTTAAAATTTCCAAATTATTTTTATCATAAAATTGGGGGACATCGTTATTAGGTCCGTAAATGGATACGATTTTAATCAACTTTCCACTCCATGTTATGGACACTACACAATAGTTGCCTCTATCGTCTTTTTCTATACATACCGGTCTAAAAGATTTCCTAATGACCAATAAAATTCCCCTAGAAGGGTGGTTAGCTAATTTTTTTACTGCCGGTACAAAAGTTACTTATTAAATTGAAGTTAAATCATGCCTTAATTCATATTTTTTCAATCTTGTGTCGCATAGAGAGAGAACATCAGGTTCCAGCGATAAAAACTTATTTAAAACCTTTTTTTGTTTATGTGTGTCAGAAATGGAGTTTGCGTAAGAGAAATTAGCTTAAGAGAGTTTGTCATATTTAAAAGTTAATAGGGGTGGGGTATGAAGATAAAACTAAGTTTAAAGTAACAATAATGTAATATTTATACATTTCAACTATGTGATTGATCATTAGTTGTATGATAAAAGGCTTTGTATGTAGTTACCAATCGTCCAAGTCCGTAAAATTTGTACTCTCTCGTAGACGGCGTCGTTCATTTTCAGGGTCATTGTGATTCTTGTTAGGGTAGGTAAATATGATTTAACTGTTTCCCCTTATTTTCGTAACTTAATTCTTGTGAGGAATTTTTTATAAACAAATGTCTTTCTTTTTTTCTCGTAGAATTCGCTAAAAGTAATTTATGAAGTACTTTTTGCCGACTTTTCCAAGGCTCTTGAGCCTATCTCGCCTCCCAAGAATCCCTTTGAAGAATGGCTCCACCCCCTTTTCGAGCAGACTATCAAGTTTGTCTTGGCTCGATCCGCTCTTGTGGATATCTATGGGAAGCTCATATTCTACTCGCAGAGCGACGAGCCTTCCTCCCTTTTGTCAGTCCACGTTCCGGAACTTCGATCCATTCTGAAGAGCCTTCCAAAAAGAAGTGATGCCTCGGGGGATATTATAGAGGAATCCATGGTCAGTGAAATCATTTGTTTATTAAACATCTTTGAGGCCCTGAAGAGCTCTTCCCGTTGGGATTTTTATAACAGCGTCGTGCAGCTGGACGTAGCGAATGGGAACCTCAAGCAATGGAGTTATAATTATAATAAATACAAAGAAGAGAGGAAAGTCTCCTTCACGAACGCATTTCTTCTACGGCCGCAGCAGGATCCCGTCTTGTATCAGTGGTTTTGGAAGCTCAAGGCCATAGTTCTCTCTAAAGTCTCCCTATATTTCCACGACGTTCTATCCAGCCAAACTCCCTCCCCTGAGTTCAAGGAGCAGTGCTCAAAGCTGAGCATTGACTATGCATCCAGGTATGAGATCTCTGCATTTTAAGAATCTGTCAAGCTCGGTCTTATATTTGAAAATATAATACTTTACCTATTTGAAGAAGTTGAGTAATATTTAATTATAAGTAGACGTAGGTATACAACATGTTCTATGATAATTATTTGAATTTGACCCTTGAAAAATTTATATCCTAATGAACCTATTCATCTGTAGCTTTTTTTTTTCATTTATAACTTTTTATCTACAGCAAAAAAATGTAGTTAATTAACTCAAAAAAAATGACAAAGTGAGATATAAATAAACTCATCTAAAGCATATATCATATACATAAATGGGTATAGTTAGTTTATAAGAGATGGGACTAGGATTATAAATTACTGAGTCCAAACTGGCATAAAAGGCCATATTATCTAACCTTATACCTTTTTTTAAATCTTAGTCATGAAAGTATAACTTTATATTTAAATTAATTAAACAATTGTTTCTTCATCGTAAGTAATACAAGAAATAAAACTTATTTTTTGAAGGAATCCAATAACTGCCTTTGGATTTTTTTTTTTTCTCCTTCAAGAAACTTATATCTATTATTTTAGTGATTATTATACTTTTCTTCCCTTCTTTCAGAATATCTTCTTTTCAAAAGAAAACGGATGCCACGTCTATAAATCTCATCTTTGACGCCACTATTGATGGGTATCGAGGACCAGGATATCGCCTTCCACTTAAACACCCCCGAGACCTCAGTGGAGTCGAGCTGTATCCCTCGGTCTACTCAACTCCGGGACCCCCTCCCCTCAGCCATTGGCCAAATATCATCATGATTCTCTTAGACTTTGCTGACACCCTCTCGAACAATAGCGAAATCGTGCACTTTAATGATGTAAGTCGAATCTTTGTTCTACTGAGTATAAAAACTGATTGGTTATATAAAAAACAATTTCATAGATTAATATTCAGTATTAATCCATTTTTAACTCCATCGTCTCTCATTGGGACTGGCTTTTTCTTTTGGCAATTAGTTCAATGCCTCTTTCCTTACTCCTCACTACTCCCAATGCTTCATCTCAAATAACTTTGATTTTTTTGGCATGTCGTTTTTATATATCAATCGACAGTTGTTTTTTCTCTTTCTATCGAAGGTTCCTAAAATGGTAAAACATACTGCAATATAATATTATTAAAGTGTACCATAAAGAATAAGCCTGGTCATGAAAGTCAGGACTTACATCAAATTTAGAAAATATAAATTATTATCCATTCGGCTCCAATAAGAGTGAGAGAGTTCTTCGTGTGTTGGTCGAACAGCCGCTCTCCCTCTTCATAGTGACAACATTAGTGACTTCCTCATGCCACCTCAGACTTGTTATTTTGTAGCAGATGTTTCAACGGTTTACTGTAATTTCATCGCGAGCAAATTTGTCGCGGACCTTTTTATAGCCGTATTTTCCTCGCTTGCTCTTTTAAAGTCAGTCAATTTCCTCGTTCTCCTTTTTTCGTGGGTAAATTTGTCGCCAAGTTTTTTTTTTAGTGAAGTATTTTTGTCGTTCTTCTTTTTCTCGTAGGTATTTTTGTCACGAAGCTTTTTTGTAGTGAAGCATTTTCCGCGCTGTGTATTTTTTACTTTGTGGACCTATTCATGCAGACTCTGTCTGGGGTCCCATGGGGTTTGAATCTACCGCTGACATTTTTAGGGAGAAAAGACACGCGGCTTAAGAGTTGTGCACACCTTATCGTGCAAGATGTAGGTCTGAAAACCACTAAACCCGAGTTTCTTTTACATTTAAGAGGAGTCGGCGGTAGACTCCAACCCCTTAGACCCTCAGATAAAGCAAAGGCACTCGCAAAATTAGTGTAAAAAAAACTGTGTTTTTTTTACGACACAGAAGGGTCTGCAGTAGATTTCGAACCCATGGGGCACCCGACTGAGTCCGGCGCAATCCTTTAAATTAGGGTATATTTTTTAAAGGCCGGGTGGTTTCTCTTAAGAAGGGTCGGTGGTCGATTTCAAACCCATGGGACATCCGGTTAAAGTTGGCGTATTCCGTTAGATTAGGGTCTACGAAAGTCTTGGGCCTGGTATTTCCCCCCTTAATAAGAGTCGGCGGTCGATTTCAATCCCATAGGACTCGCGGCGAAACACCGAGGCTAAGGTGTGCACAACTCTTAAGCCGCGTGTCTTTTCTCCCTAAAAATGTCAGCAGTAGATTCAAACCCCATGGGATAAACCATCAGGACTATCGTTTTGCTCATCCTCAGCTTCAAACATGGAATCGTGAACCAGGGCTATGGGCTCCACTCAGACATGCCTCCGCTCCGCAGAGTCCCAGGACTTATCCTGCACTATCGAATGAGACCCCAAATATGCCTTTAAGTGATCCCGGAACATCTTCAAGAGGTCCTTACATCACTTCATTCGTTGGTTTCTGAGATGTGCTACGTGTCAACTGAGGACGTTGATGAATACTAGATATTCCTTGATGGTCCTGGTGAGTGTTGTATATGGTAGGCAAACCTTTACCAAATCCTCGCAAGTGATCATTCCAGGGTTCCGTTCCTTAAGGTTCTTAATTGGTATTCTCGATTGTCCTTATCTCCCGAGGACGTCCAGGTCTTGTCCTCTTCTCCTAGGCAAAACTGTTGAAGTCTTTTATCCATCGTTTGATAGTGGATAGGCCAGGACATGTATCAGAGAAGGACCGGATGAGGTCTATTTGGTTGATCTCGTTGGTCGCCTTTCCAAGCTATTAACGGATCAAGAATTAGGAGCGAAGATCAGGTGTGTCCATTGGAAGCGTCGAGAGTGGTGATATATATAAATTGTCAACTATACATATCGATTGTGTGTCGTCATTCAATCTCTCTCAAGTAGAAAAATATGTGATCAAAACCAGGCTCATTCTTATTGGTACACCCCAATACTATATATCAAAATAGTTAGGATATTTGACATCTAACTCAATTCTAACCTATCATATTTCAGATTCAAAGCACTTATTACATCACTCGCGTCGAGGAACGAATGATTTTGGTCGCCATCTACGGCCCAAAGAAAACGGATAAAAATATCACCGTCACGAACTTTCTCTCAGAACTGAGTTCTCAGCTGAAATGCAAAAATATATTTTCAATGCTCAAGGCAGGCTCCAAATGAGACATCATATTGTTATTGTACATACATAAAATAATAATAATACACAAGTGTTAAACTGAAGTCAATCACCATGAATATTATTATTATCTACATCTCGAGGTATATTGAAAAAAGAGTTAAGGTTACGAATCCTATATTGCTGGTATGGAGAAGAAAAAAGCTTTTTTAGAATAAGTATGAAAATAAAAAATGTCAAAATGAATAAGTATGAAAAAAATGTCAAAATGAATAACTTTTTGAGGACCGTGTGCGTTAAGGCGTGTTTAAAAAAATATTTTTATTTACCTACATGGTTCGAAAGAATTGCAGTATCCGACTGGATATAAATAAGCATTATAACATTAAATTTAGTCTATGAATTTTTTGCCTTTGTGGTTCGACTATTTTAATGCTTATTTATATCCAGTCGGATACTGCAATTCTATCGAACCAATTCGGCACACGCACAAAAAAAGCTTTTTTACTCTTTAAATATATGTCAACCTCGATTGAGTTTGAAGTTTTAGGCTGCCAAATTTTTAATTCCCGTTCAATTTTAAATATTAAAACACTGTAATTTTTTATTAGTATAGAATAGTTAGAATACATATAAAATACATCATGTGTTAAATATATAAAGTTGTCAGTGGAATGAGCGATCAAGAAAAAAATGGCCAAAAAGAGAAAAGTCATGAAAAAATAAGCAAGTATTTGAGTAGAAAAATACACTTAAATATTTATCATATAAAGTGATTGATGTAAAAGTTTTTTTCATTTGAAATTTTAGAAATCATACTTAGAAGCATTATTCCACTCTAGGCCTTGCATATCCATTTATTAAAACCCGTGTTGTCCTTGTCTCAATATTTCCCATAACCGTTATTATACTATCTTTTATTCTATTATTTTAGTAGTAGACTAGTTTATGATTATTTATTATTAACTAAATAAAACCTGATTATAATAAAAACGCGAGTATTTAGATTTATAGTATTTTAATGAAGTCTTGAATTGTATTAAATAATAATATTTTATATAGTTGCTTCTCTTTCTAGTTCAAGGCTATGTTTTTATAATAATTGATTGTCGTTTTTAAAGTATATTCCGTGCATTTTTATACCTACGGTACTTATGAAATATTACTTAACTACTTAAAATAGGTTAAGTATCCTATTTTCATTATGTTCAATCATTGTTCAAATTGGTGTTGTTCATCTCCGAAATAATAATTTTAGACTAAAATTCTATTTATGGTTTGTTTTTAACGCAATTACTTTGGAATTTTTTAGAACTGAAATATATTTTTAAAAAGTCTTGAATTGTATTAAATAATAATATTTTTATATAGTTGCTTCTCTTTCTAGTTCAAGGCTGATATATATATATATATATATACCTAGAGAGAGAGAGACTTACAAATGACTACACACGCTATTCATAAAATATGACATTAAGAGATGAACAGTTTTGTAATTTATTCATCTAATATAACTGTCGAGTGACACATTTAGGGTATTGGATATGATTAAATAAAGTATAAATAAAAAGAAGAGCTTGTCATGGATGGAAAGATCTCTCATCGTCACAGGATAACACATTCACTTTTTTCTTTAAGTCTCAGCTTGTGAACTCAGTGAGACGCTTGTGATTATATAATTATTATTATCTTATTAAAGTAGATACCTGCGTATACCTGGGGATAAAAAATCATTTTACTGAAGCGTTGAATTATCATGGAAAAATTATTTAACAACTTATATTATTATTATTACTAATAGTCTAATATGAGTCTCTAGAAATTTAATTATAGTTATGATATATATATATATATATATATAGATATAGTCAGGAGCAATTGACCATATAGGTAGAGCTTTACAGATACTGGGATGGATCGAATGAGCTCTCCATATCCTGTGAGACGGTCACTTTTTCTCTTTTAAGTCTCAGCTTTTGAATTCGTAGACGATCTTCCTCGGAGCAGTTTTCCGGGTTGATGGGCAATTTAATGATTTGTCGGGGAACAGCGTATCGGATCTCGTAGGTGGATCCATCAGGATTTACGAGGAGTGTAGGATAGGTGCGAATGGGGTGTGGCCGGCGGACCCCTGTGATGACGGCTCGATTGGCGTTCAGATTGCGTTGAGGAGAGAGGAGGAATCTTCTTGTGGATAAAAGAAGTCTAGGAAGAGAATGGAAGGGCTGCCTCTCTTTAAAGTAATCAACAAGATAGATATAAAGGGGAACTTACCCTTTTCCCTGTCGGAGTAAAGCCATGATAAGTATCCTAGTTGAAAAGGACGTCTTGATCGTATACTTTTTGCTTCTGATATGTCCGAAATATGTGGATATATATATGAAATATTCACATGAGTTTATTTTGAAGACCGCTTCGAGATATGGACACAGATGATTCAATAATAATACTAATATTACTATCATTCTCCAATACAACAGTCTCAAGAAAGGAATTATAAATCAAAATACGCATTGGTAAGCTGTTGTTTTTTACAGTATTATATGGTGCTCAAAATTTTCTAAACTATTTAAAAATCCGTCCCGCATGATTTTGCCCATGAATTTTTTGTATGTTCCAGCATAGAATATATAATAATTTAACAAGTTTGGTAAAAAGTAAAATTGATGAAATAAGCCTGAATTATATTACTTTTTTTAAATATGAAACATTAATTTTATTCATATTTTAAGGCATAAATAGTTATGAGTAGAAATTATACCTCCTAAAGCCTCCTTCTAGAATGATAATAGAAGTTGCGTTAACTTTAAAAATATTGTGTCGGGAGGTTTTCTTACTCTCTAATAAATATTTATATACATGACGTCATTTGTTTATATGCTTGAGAGGCATTTTTCGTTCTGGAGTTTTTATACAACATTATTCGTTACTTCTTTTATCATCCTCTCTTACATGATCCATACGAATTGGCGTCATGGTTGACCAATATTACTCGGATCCTGCTTCGACTTCGGATGCTAATTCTGCTCTGGCAGAGCTTGATCAGGGGCTTCGCTCCAACAATAATTTAGGAGAGCAATCCGAGGCCATTGTCCGATACCCTCGTCTCTTTGAGAAGTACCCCTTCCCCATTTTGATCAACTCTGCATTACTCAAGCTAGCAGACGTGTATCGGGGTAAGGGGCCAATATGATAATATGGTTTGAGAGAAATTACTTTTATATAATGTGTAAATAAGTTTAAAACTAGCTCTCCGAACAAAAGTTAAATATAAAAACATTCTCATATCATACAACCTATAAATCAACAATCAAACATATTTAATATAAAACAGGTACCAAAAGCAGCATTTGAGAGTGTATTTTAGAGCCTCGGACTAAAGAAACTCTGGATAAATCCCAAAATAAATTATTTAAATTTATTAAGAAACTACCTTAAATCCTTTATTTTAAATTTTAAATCAATTTTTTTATTATAATGTAATAATGTTCCACATCATATTCTGGGATATCTTAAAAAGAATACCACTTCTTTCATCGTAGATTTTTTTTTCCCGAATCTCGATAAATACATTCAAAAAGTTTTAGATTTGTTTAAAAATATGATTAAAGGCAACTCGCTAAAAACTACGAATATCAATTGAGCAAAACTAGCTAAAAACTTCCTGAAGTATTTTTTTCTACCGCATTCTAGCTCTTCTTTATATTATTATTTTATTTAAAATAATTATTACCAACAGCTTCCCAGATACAAAACTCTTCATTTTTATATTTTTACCTTCCTACGATGTTAATTTATTTCAATGATCCACAATTAGTGGATCATTTTGGATTCAGTCTTTATACTTTAATATTTGATTGTATTAATTTTTACTTTTATAATTAGCATAAAAATATAACCTTTTATATGTAATAGGAAAATAAATATTTTCATAAAAATATCATAATTTTCCACAAAATTGAAACAAGGAATCGCATTTTTAAATACTCTTTTTAAATTAAGAACAAAGACTTGAAGTAATTTAAGTAATTTTGAAGTAATTTAACAAAGCCTTTTTATTTTGAACTACTATTGAAATTATTTTTTTCTGGTGTCTTGATTATGATGGTAAATCATAAGTGTGAGATTTATCTTATGGAGGTTATTTAGAGATAAAAAATTATTATTAAGTAAGAGATTGTAGATTTATTTGATTGTCATGATGCGGAGTTTTTTTTTCGTATTATTACCAAGATTATTTTATTTCTTTAACTTTCTTGAATAGGATGGAATATCATAAGATTGAGATTTATGGCATGATTGATGGATTATAGATTTATTTCATTGCTTTTCCAGGGGGTTCCAATTTTATCAAGCTCTGCGTTCTCCGTGTTTGCCAGCGTAGTGAGCGTCACCTTGACAAAATCACGAACGTGGACGAGTTTGTCAAGCGCATATTCAGTGTGACTCACTCCAACGATCCTGTGGCTCGGGCCCTCACACTTCGTGTCCTCGGAGCCGTCTCATCCGTCGTTCTAGCCTCGGAGCGTCGAGCATTGGTCCAGCATCACATACGGAACGTCCTCAACGAAGACTGCGGGGACCTCGTGGAGCTCTATGGAGCAATATATGCAGCCGGGCGCTTCGCAGCTCGGAGCAAGATCTTCGCCCTCAATCTCTGTGCAAAGATATCCGAAATGATCCGTGGGAACTCCATCCCCCTTGAGATCAAGCTGAAACTCATCCCCATTCTGAGACACATGCATCACGACGCCAAAACAGCGGCTGTGGAGGGAGACCTGTACTTCCCTTCTCTTGGAGTCCTACCCTTCCCTGGACTTTGTCCTTATCACTCTAAGGACCCTAACAAGGCTCAGCTCAAGAACGCTCATCGACGTCCCTGAGCATGTCATGCTCTTGCTTCGATACCTCACACAGGATGCGAGGAGTAAAGTTAAAGAAGCCGTTCTCATGGATCTCAAGTTCCTTGCTTCTAAGGACCGATCTCATTTATGGAGCTCCTCCAATGTGGAGTCCCTCATTCAGTTTGCTCTGGACGGCGCTAAGCAATCCATTAACGTCTGCGTGGGGATTCTAACTGTCCTCAGGGAGCTACTTGCACATGGACACTGCGATGCCTTTGGATTCTTAAATGCCAAGGAGTTGGAAGAAGAACCCTTGGTGATGGAGCTTTGCCAAATATTCTGCTACCATGAAGACGTTCGAGTCGCTTCCGCCGCTACACGGCTACTTAATTGCATAGCTATTCGTCGTAAGTAATTATTTAACCAAATGGGATGCAAATATCATCAATTTGTGATTAATTCCTTTTTAAACGTAAAAAGTGATTGCTTACAGCTTTTTTATTAGTCCTATGTCATAGTTTAAATTATTATTATCATTTGTTAGAAACAAAATTTAATAACCAATTATACCTTTATTAGCGACCTCAACTAATTTTAACTTATGAAGAAAAAAATCCTTTGTTCGACGACTCTCTTTCAAAATAATATTCTCAAGCATTTTGAGTTTGAGTAATAATACTTTTTTTAATTTGTCAAGAAGATCTATGTTTTATAACATCTTACTACAAGACTTGTGATTGTTTAAAAAATCTCTTTTGGTATTAAAACAGATTAAAATAAAGTGTTTTTTTTTGTTTACAACTGCATAACATAAAAGGGCTCCAGAATATTTTTTTAGACCACGGAAATTTTAAACAAATATTTTTTATGACCAGGACATTTCTTAGACACGCATTAAAAATATACTCACAAACAACTTGATTTATTCTATGAAAAGTGGAGGTTACAAATGCACGGCCAATGGGCCTTCCGACTGTAACAAATGTGACAATTTGGGGTTACAAAATCCACTATCCTTGAGTTTCTGGGGGTTAATTTCTTAAAATCCAGTCACGCATTTTATCTTTAGATAATTTGTCAAATTTATCCATTTGGGTAATACTCAAGAAGCTAAACTATTGGATGGAATATACCTAGTTTTTTAAAGAATGCTGATGTATTTATTTCCGTTGCTTCTTTTTTAGGTCCAGAGTATTCGTCCGGAGCTATGATTGTCATCGAGTCCCTTTTCTTGGTCCTGACTGGAAGTGAAGAGTCCAACTTTGTTGTCCTACGCGACACTCTCGACTGCGTTGTCAAGCTATGCGATATCAATCC
>CP045890.1:33443859-33455686 GCA_013387185.1 Caligus rogercresseyi
TAATTATAGCGTTAAAATTAGTCTATCGAACCTAGGATCTTATCAATGAGGTAGACCAAAATGACCATCCCCTCTCGGGATTCGAACCTGCGCCCCCAACATTGAGAGTTGAACACGCCTTAGCACGCACGGCTATCGAGCTCCCTTTCGCACGGCTATCGAGCTCCCTTTGACGCTTTTATTTGGTTAATGTTAGGATCAGATTTTACAAATGACAAGGTAAAAATTTATCCGCTTTTTGGCAGCTATTTAGCGATTAATTTGGAAGGGTACTCCTCGTTTTAATTCCAATTCCACGATTGATATTGTTCGGCAAACTATAAGAATAAATTTTTCTTCCAAAACCTTCTTGCACCAAAAGAGCTGGAGTGGATTTCTCTATCTCGAGAGATTTATTCAATCCACGATCTTCATCGAGAGCCATATTTAATTCTGGAAAGTTTTTCTTTTCACTTAAGTGAGCGGCTATCTCTCATCAAGTTCCAGACCCTTGGTATTTGAAGATGTCATATTTGTCGAATTCTAAAGAAGAAGCTGACCAAATTTGCGATAAATATATTAAAGAATTGACCTTCCATTATCGTGGGGACCACGAATATTGAGTTCAATTTTGGGAATTTATGAGACAGGAGGTTCACAGCTCAGTTTCCAAATATCGTTGGGTTGTATTTTCTTTAACACTCCATGCAAAGATTGTGGAGTGATTTACAAACAAATATCACATGCATTTTCAAATTGCCCGGCTCTTGACATCTTGAGAGATTTGTTTCTCTAAATGTCAGGGGGATATGTGACGAAAATGTACCTCCTATTCTTTTATTTGCGTCTTGATGGCTATTATGAAAAATTGAAATGATTTTCTAAAAAGTGGCAGAACTTCTAAAATTGGGTGAAGGGGTGGTAATAATTCAATCCAAGGACTTTGAGTTTCTTCAAATCCTTCAATATTACTCGTGTGTTTCCCCACATTTGGGTGGAAGTCTTTCAACTTCCTAGCTAAGTATCCAGCGATATAGGAGAGACCCTCGTTGCAACAGTCATTGGAATTTTTCCTGTGTTTGCCGACTAGGCAGAGGAAGGAGTTTCCGTGAGCGCAAGTACTCAAGGCCCGGTTACATATCTTTGTAGGATGAAGGCGGTAGCTACATCTTCTTTTGAGTGGCCACGATTGAAATTTGTCGAAGGATTCATGAACTTTCTTGTTTGAATCGCTGTGTAATTATTTTCTAATGAGGTTTTAATTAAAGTTTCCTTAAAATTTCAGAGCTAAGTTTGAGGCACTTAACTTTGTAGCAGGACAGCTTCATTTTCGAGAGTGAGAGTTCCTCATTCCTCCTCAATAGTCAAGTCACAATTTTTTTTCGTTCACGGGTTTCTTGACGGACCTGTCTGAAGGACTTGGACACACTTGAGGAGGGTGATCTAGGGATGAAGAGTGAAGGAACAGCTTGAGACTTAAGCTTCTTCCAAGCAAAGATACCAAGAAACTCAGCCTGAATATTCCTTTGAAAGTTATATGGAGTAAAATGACGATCGCAGATCTTCGCATTCTTTAGGTACATCCTGTCGGATCTTCTGCATCGTGCGATCCACAGACGTTGGATATCGAGATTCTTCGTTGTAAATGCAAAGTATTGTACATCTCGAGGATTAGAACAATAGGGGGGGGGGGGGGCACAAACACGATTACTTCCTCGAAATATGACATTTTCGCTTTACAATACAAACTGAACTATAAATCAAGCGTAGCACTTGTGACATCACAACAAAATAGTCAGCTGTCGTCCTGCAATTGCCTACGTCGATTCCGATCGTCCTCACCTTATTTATATTCTCCTTGGAAGGAGGGGACACTAAGTGAGAGAGGAATTTGGACTGGGATAATAAATATAAATGGGATGTTTTTGTTATTATTTTTGTTGACGATCAGGATGAATCCTTTCGTATGGAGGGGTTAAAACATTTAGATATTTATCACATAGCTGTGCTTTATGGATTTAAAGAACATGAAATTGCAGGGGCAACCCTAAATTTGGTTTAAATCAGGCGGCTATTTACTTGAAGTATCCAATTGACATTCGTGATAGAATAGATGATCTTAAGAGGGTTCATCCCTTTAAGATAAAAATGTTGAAGGAAAAATCATTGACGCAAGACTTAAGTTGAAAGGCATTGATAAAATTAGCTCAGATAACAAAAGAAAAGTCACAATAACGATGGTGAATACGTTTAAACGAATCAATGAAGTTGCGGCTCTTGATTGGTTTAAACAATTTGGAGAAATAGTAGAACATTATCCGAAGAAAACCCCTGTCAACAGGGAGGCCGAAAAAAAGTATAGGAATGACAAAGATTTGTGGAGAGATGGGGACTACATAGTAGAGTTGATGGCAAATCCTTCCATGATACCACAAATAGCGCCTATTCAAGGTTGCTTAGTGAGACTCAAGTTCAAGGGCGCCAGATTGCAATGCCAAAACTGTTTTGGTCTCGGTCATACAAAGCATGTTTGTGAAAAAACAAAAATGAGTATCCGAGAATATATAATTATGCTTAAAGAAATTAAGGAAAAAAGTCAATTAATTGAAAACCATTCATCATCTGAAGGACAAAGACAAGATGAAGAAGCTATCGAGGTTGTTGGTACGAATACGCCTCATGTAGCTGGGATTGTCGAGGGATCTTCTCAAGTCCATATTGCTGGAGAAATTGAGATTACAGAGAAAAATGAATTATAATGCAGAAGAAGCTACAATTGAAAATCATAAAAATGCTTCAGGAGAAGTGGCAAATGAAGAACCGACTGAACTCGTGGTTTGTTCTACAAATGAAAAATCAAATAACGTTGAAACTGAGAATGAGGAAGTTTACAGTACAACAAGACATCCCATTTCGGAAAGTTCATGTTCAAGCGACGTCCCTTCATCCAATGAGGGTGAAGGTTCTAATGTGTTTTTGAATCGTCCAGCCGAAAGTGAAGGACCATTAAATTCTAACGGAACTGACAAGAATTCTACAAATAATAAATCTAAGCCAAGGAAGTCAATGTTGAATCCTGATGTGATCTTACCAACTAGAACTAGGTCGGGATCACTTTCCAAAAGAACATCCACCATATCAGGCCTGTCTCCTCAAAAAGACTTTCCTAACAAACTTCAAAAAACTAGAATTTATTGTTAAAATTACGATAGTGCCTATTAAATGTCCTTGATTCAAACTAAAATCGACAATTTTTTCAAACCAACTGCGTCAAGGGATCACAAAATAAATATGGGAATAGGCAAAATAATTTCTTTGAATACGAGAGGGGGTAGAAATCGTCTGTCAAGACATTCACTCATGAAAAGTCTCTTGTACCTAAAACCAGACATTATTTGCTTACAAGATATTAAATCACCGACATCTTCTACTTGTTCTCTTGATTGTTCTTCATGTATTCCGAAAAATTACTACCATTTCTTTACGGGGAATGGTTTAAATCGAGGAGTGGTGTCTTTTATTTCAAAGTCAATACTTACTTGCCCTAAGTTGGTGAGCGAACTTTCGACCAAAGGGGATTGGCATAAAAAATTTATATCGACGAAAATGGCGGCTTTTATATCATCAATGCCTATGGCCCAAATGTTAAATGTACATCCTTTTACCAAGCTATAATCAATCAATGTAAAAATGATTTATATCCGTTGTTGGTTATAGGGGATCTCAATGTTGATCTATACCGGTCAAAAGTGAAACACCCTAATTATCAAATCTTGTCCAAGCTTCTTCATTCTCTTGAACTACATGACGTAATTAAAATTTTCAGTCCGAATGAAAATGTGTCATGGAGATGTGGAAATAAGTCTTCACGGATTGACTTAGCATTATCTTCCTTTTCAATACGATCTAAGATCGTAAATGCTCGCTATCGTCCTCAACATAGCTCAGATCATAAGTTGATTGAGATCGATATTCATCAAGACCGGCAAAAAGGGCGTTTTAGGGTTCCTTTATGTATTTTAAACGACAATTATTTTATTGATAAGCTCAAGAAACGTTTTATTCAACTTTTTAAAGACTCTTTTAATCCCAAGAAGCTTGCCTATCTTTTATCATACATTGTTAAGTCTACCTCGTTACAATGCATCCGCAAAAAAAGACAGAGAGAAGTATCCTTCCAAAAAAACATCGAGGATATGCTTGATAATGGCTCCATCTTTTTACGTTCCATTTCGTCGGATTTTACTCATTTATTTCGTGTCTCGGAAATTGCCGAAGATGATTTTTATAAAAAAATATTAAAGAAAACTCTCCATCAAGGAGATTGAAAAACCTCTTCCAAAAGGACCACTCAACAACTATCATTAAGAAAATAATTCACGAGGGGAAAACACTCACCAATCCCAAAAATATATTGAAACTCTTTCATGTAAGATTTCAAAAGCTTCTTGGTGGAGAAAGAGTCAATTTTCCCCGTCCAAGATTGGGTAAAAACTTGATTTTTACCAAAAGTACGATTGAACAACATATAAAAAGAAGCTCAAGGAAGGAAAAGCAACAGGGCCAGATGGCATCTGTGGCAAAATCTTCGCTGAATGCAACCATGAAATCGTTCCCTATTTGTTTGAATTTGGGAAATCGATGGAGATTCACGGAAAACTCCCGAAAACCCTTACGAAAGGACGAATTACCTTAATCCCCAAAAAAGGTTGTGCGACTGATTTAAATAACTGGCGCCCTATTACTGTTCTCAACGAGAGCTATAGGATTCTTTCCGGTGTTCTGGTCTCTAAAATTGAGCCAATTTTAAATAAAAAAATAGGAAAAGAACAAAAGGGATTCCTGAAGGGCCGGAAAATTTCGGATATTTCAAGGAACATTGGAACCGCTATTGAACTTTTATCTAAAAGAAATACATTTGGAGCCATCATCGCCGTCGATTTTAGCAAAGCCTTTGACACAATAGAGCATCGGCATATTTTTAGAGCAATCAGGAAAAATCTCCCTAAAATATATTTTAACCCTATAAGAGCCCTACTGTACAATGGTACTTCCACAATCTCTATGGGAGATGTAGAAAGCGACCCTATAATCCTACAGAAAAGTTGTCGTCAAGGCTGCCCTTTAGCCCCACTCTTATTCATTACCGGGCTTGTAGAACTGAGCGAATCAATCATTAAAAAGTACGGAGGATTTGGTGTGAACTTTGGGTCTTCTAAGCACATTATTGATTTATATGCTGACGATGTGACCCTAATGATTGAAGCGAATTCTGAAGAACAATTACTCAAGAGAATTGAAGTGATTTTGGGCCACTTCAAAAAATTTGAAAAGCGGTCTGGGCTGAAGGTAAACAAACAAAAAACTTATATTCTTCCCTTAGGCAAGTGGAACCCTCTAAATGACTTGATCATCTCGGGTTGCTCTGTTAAAAAAGTGTGCAAATTTTAGGAGTTACTTGGGAAGGAACGGGTGCTTCGGAATCGAATTGGCTGAATGTGAAAAATCTCATCAGTCGATCGATCCCACTCTGGAGAAATAATAACCTCCAGAAGAGGATCGACCTCTATAATTACATCATTGTCCCCGCCATTATTTTTAAAGCGACTTCTATACCTTGGTTAGCGGAGCGAGCCATAAAGGAAGAAGAATTTTGGCTGAACAAGTTATTCCATCAGAGCTATCTGAAGGCCCTGAAAAGACCAAGATCACACCTAGGAGGAGGTCTAAGTTTGTTGTCCAAAATTTTACCAAGATTTTTCAAAAGGTTTTAATAGATATCTCAACGCATCCGCATGATGAATGGCGTTCAGTTTTTACAACAAGCCCTGCTTTTATTTGGTTAATGTTAGGAACAGATTTTACAAATGACAAGCTAAAAAATTTATCCGCTTTTTTGGCAGCTATTCAGCGATTAATTTGGAAGGGTACTCCTCGTTTTAATTCAAATTCCACGATTGATATTGTTCGGCAAAACTATAAGAAGAAATTTTTCTTCCGAAACCTTCTTGCACCAAAAGAGCTGGAGTGGATTGCTCTATCTCGAGAGATTTATTCAATCCACGATCTTCATCGAGAGCCAGTATTTAATTCTGGAAAGTTTTTCTTTCCACTTAAGCGAGCGGCAATCTCTCATCAAGTTCCAGACCCTTGGCATTTGAAGATGTCATTTTTGTCGAATTCTAAAGAAGAAGCTGACCAAATTTGCGAGAAATATATTAAAGAATTGGACCTTCCATTATCGTGGGGACCACGAATATTGAGTTCAATTTCGGGAATTTATGAGGACAGGAGGTTCACAGCTCAGTTCCAAATATCGTCGGGTTGTATTTTCTTTAACACTCCATGCAAAGATTGTGGAGTGATTTACAACAAAATATCACATGCATTTGCAAATTGCCCGGCTCTTGACATCTTGAGAGAGTTTGTTTCTCTAAATGTCAGGGGGATATGTGAAAAAATGTACCTCCTATTCTTTTATTTGGTCTTAATTCAAACCATAAAAGTCCTCCAAAATCGCGTGCCTTGGACATGTCTCTTCTAAGTTGCCGAAGTTATATTTCTCAACAGCTAGCTAGCGCCGATTTATATCCAAGTATGATATCAAAACTATTTTGATCTCTACTGCAGCTAGGTACTCAGCCTTATCCATTAAGATCCCTGATGTCAATTGTTCCTGTATACAGGCGACTTAGTCAGATTTTATCCGTCCAGCTCAAAGCAATATCTCAATTTCTTAAAAAACTGAATTAAGGTTAACAAAAAAATTAAGAAGTTAAATAAATAATATTATAATTTACCCCTTCTGCGGAAGTGATTCATCATGGGAATTTTCAAATTTTATTGTACCATATTCATTATACAATGTTTTGTTACTTTTCTTTGAATTTAGTTTTTAAAAAAATATTTTTTATAATTATTTTTATTGTCTGATGTATTGTGTTTTGTTTTAATTGTGATGAATAACTTTTATATTTAGGGAATTAATTTTAAACTACAATGCTTATTTATACACTATATTATGTGCAATTTCTCTGAACAAATAAAATTACACAAAAAAAAATTATGACTCGAAAGATTGCTTTATATAAAATATATCAATATTAAAACGCAATTAAATTTGATAGACATAATAAAATCATATAAATATATATCAAAAATTCGTAAGATCGTATTTCATATATTATATCTTCGTCTGTAAATGTTCAAACAGATTTAAGTTAAGTAACTAAGGCATTCCATATACGTCATCCCTTGCCCATCAAGGATTCATTCCTTTTCCCTCTCTTTTTTATCATCCTCTCTCTCTCTTAGTTATGATAAGTTGAATATCATACATTAACTTATCGCTAAAGGAACTTGACACTTGAAAAAGTATCATCAATCTTTCAGAGAGATTTTTTTTTTGCTTGCTTGCTCCAACTGATCATGATGATGACGATAATGAAGAAAACTAACATACACACACACAAAATATATGAAATTTACACATTGATTCCTTTGACGGATGTGCTTGTGTTTATAGGAGTTCTTCATTTCATGTTATTGAAGGATCATGATTGATGAGTCCTGAGTATAAAAAGTATATATTTACCTGAATAGTTTTAGTTGTTGTTCTTGTAATGGAGGAAAATTTATGTTGTTTGATGCATTGAGTATGAGATTTTTTTGTTTGGAATACATTTAACAACGTATGATGAGTAGGAATGGAAGTCTGGAGCTTAACCTTGGTGCTTACACAGATTCTATAATTGTTTTTGGCCGTGAAAAAGAGAGAGGGAGAGAGATAAACTTTTTCTTTCTACCTCTCTCTCTTTCCTTCTATCCCTCTCTTTACCCTTCTCTCTTTTTCACGGCCTTAAACAGTCATAGAATCTGTAAGCACCAAGGCTAAGCTCCAGATTTCCATTCCAAAGGTATTTATGGTTATGAATATACACTTAGGGCCCTATGGTTCTGTCGTTACGAATATGACTAGGAATGGAAATCTGTGCTTATAGATTCTATGACAGTTTTTGGCCGTGAAAGAGAGAGATAGAAGGAAAGAGATAGGGGAGAGAGAGAGAAAGAGGGGGAAGGAGAGGGAGAAAGAAAAAGTTTCTCTCTCTCTCCCTCTCTCTTTCCGTTTACCTCTCTTTTTCACGGCCAAAAACAGTCATAAAATATGTAAGCACCAAGGCTAAGCTCCAGATTTCCATTCCTCCTTAAATATATAACATAAATCTCCTATGAAAAAACCCATGAAAACAGCCAAAGGTTCTCTTTTCGAGTGTGCATCACTTCTTTTAATATGTTAAAGACTTTACTTTGCTCCATTATGAGAACATGTTTATTATTTCAAACATTGTTTATTGATCCAAACTCTTTCCCTCCCTTTTTGGGGAAAAAAATTTAATTGAAAAAAAAATTGATGGAACCATTTTTCATTGTTCAAAAACCGAGAAAGGAAATAAAACTTCCTTATCCTTTAAAAACATATTTTTGAAATAAAACTTCTGGAGACGACGTGAAGTACCTTTAATGATTTTTTTTTCTCCTTTCTTTCCCCCTTCATGTTTATACTTCTTCATTTGTTTACATCAATATTTTTTCCCTAAAATAAATTAATTTCATTGATTTTTTTTCTCTTCAACCTCAGTAGCTCCACTTTTTTCATTCGATCTCTTGAGCTAATTGAATTGTTCAAAGGAGAGAAGAAGAAAAAAACAAATGAAAACAATGAATTTTTTCACAAGTAATTTTTTGAAAAAAGTTTATAAACTCTTGGCTCCTTATATTGAATTTGACATATTTTTTCTCTTGGGTTTTATAATTGATATATGTTTAAAAAATGCTTTCCTGACATCGCATTCTTCTAATTAATTCTAAGGGAAAGTTTGATACTTGAAAGGTAAACAAATAAGGGCTGATATTATAATACATGGGGACTATAAAGATCACAAGATTTAGATAAGGTGTAAATAGTCATTTTGATGTGAAATTATGACAAGAGTCCATAATCAAGGGTTCACTTTAATCATGATGATTAAAACTTGACTTGCATACAACATAAAAACCATATTTTGTGGGGAATCACGTCAGAAGTGTATGGGTCACTCTTGGTTTTATTTGCATAAAAATATTATCTGCAATTATCATAAATATACAATTCAAAGGGGGTTATCCTTCAGCATGAATCTATTTAACGTTACATCAGAATAATGTAGCGAATACTTACTTTGAATATTAGCAATAATATTCGCCTCCTTCTTACGTCGTTTAGATTAACTCAATAACAATGGATATCCCTTCAAGGATAACATTAAACATGATAATTTCATAAACGAAAAATGATGGGATATTAAGGAGATAATCTGAGTATCGACAAAATGGAAGTAACAATAAAATCAATCAAGCGTATGTAAATGTATGGAGAAGTTGAATAAAAATCCCGTTGCTCTCTTGGTAAAGAGAATCTTTATAAAAAGAACTGGTATTCGATTAAAAAAATGTACTCTCTTTATCCGTACACGGTAAATCACGTTATAATCCATCTGAAGCAAAATGCATATATATATATATATATATATATTATTGTCAAATAACAAATTTAAATAAATAGTAATAAGGCATAAATACATACAAATTGTTAAGCCATCATAAAACAAAGTGACATTATTATATCCTTGTAACTAGCCAAATGACAGTTTTATAGGGGATTTTTTTACATATTAGTAAATACATAGATACATATGTATATATAAGTCGTCCTCTCTGAATAAAGGAGATTACGTACTTTTTATCCTAATTAGAAGATTATCTCAGGACTTCATTGCCTATCGCAAAAAGGGAGGAAACGACGTGAAATTATCAGTCTCTTTAGTTGTACATACATATAAGAGGCAATTATGTATGTGTTTTTAAAGGAGGATATCGTTAAGAAATAAGAAGGAGAGGAACACACACACATGCTTGCTTTGCCTGTCTCCTTTAAGGAATGAATTAAGAAATATTTACACCATTTTGTAGTCTCTAATAAATTGCATTTTGGATTAGGGCTAATCCCCTGCCTGCCTTCCCTGCTGCTGAAGAGTCTTCTACATAGTAAGTTCTATTACGAACATTATTGTCATTATTTGGAGCATGACTATACAAATAGTAGCATGTTTATTTACATATATTTTAATATGTATATTTGTGAAATACGCAGGAATGAGTGCAGGGTTTTTTAAACTATTGTTTTTTATTATTAACAATGATTGAACATTAAAAGGTATATATATATATATGTATAATAGAAAAATTGGTGACTCCTCTTTTTTCAATTATATATACACACACACACATATATATATATATATATATATATATATATATATATATATATATATATATATATATCAGGAAACGACCGGGACCGGCGATTTTTTGAGAGTCCTGGCCCGGTGTCCCGGTTCTTTTAGACACCGGGCCGAGACATCAATATTTCTTTCGTTTGTCATTCATAAATTTTAGTTAGAAAAGAATTTCCAAAAAGTGAGGACGCTTTTTATTAAGGAAATTTTGGAGATTCTTTTCTTTAAAAAAAGTTATTTTTTTAGGAGATTCTTTTCTTTTAAAAAAAACGTCATCACTTTTTTTGGAGATTCTTTTCTAAAAAAAAACGTCATCACTTTTTCGGGAGATTATTTTCTAAAACGTCCTCATTCAGAATGTCGAAGGAACGAAAATATATGTATATTATGTCCCAACACGGTTTGGCCCGGCCCGGCTTGAAAAATTTAAGTCCCGGCCGTTTTCTCGGCAAAAAAAAGGTGTTCCGGTCGTTTCCTGATATATATATATAACAGAGAGAAAACTAAAACAAATAACTAATAGATAAAATGCAGCTTGCAAAAGCTCATATAAAAAATAGACAACAAAAAACCAACATTAAAATGAATCAAAAGAACGATTATCTTTAAAAAAATTATATCAAAAGGGCACTTTGAAAATTAAAATTCCTTTAAAGCAACGGTGACAATTTAATTATGTATCCTAATATATGTTTTTAAAAACATATATATGCTATTAAAGTTGGCATTTAGCAAGTACTTGTGAGGCGTTTTAAACATTTTAGACTGGGAATGAAAACTGAGGAACCTCTCATTTCGTGTTGATTGTCTCTCATCAGCCTCCTCAAGGGTCTTGTCCATTATGGCCATAATAAGCCTGTTGATCCCTTGAGCGGGAATATTTTTTAAACATTGATCGATAACACTATATTGTCCCTTTCCTTGAAGGCATAAGCGATGGGAGATGTTGGTTTGGGGGGGGCAGCATTCAATTGCCCGAATTTTAACTAAGAACTGGTTTAATCGCGGTGAAAAAATAATCGAATGAAAGAAGTTATGTAGATTAATGTTGTCTTTATAGTATACATATGCTTCATTTATTTATATGTATTTGGATATAATTCAAAAATCCGATGCTTTCATAAGTTCATATTTTTCTTCAACGTAAATGCCCGAATACCTCAACCAATTTGCCCGAATTTGAGCCTACCCGAATTTTTTATTTTTTTTGGGGGGGGGGCAGTAGCCCCCCTGCCCCCCTGTCTCTACGCATATGCCTGAAGGGACATAGTCTTTTGCTTTATATAGATATCAATATATAATGTGTACATCCTTGGAATCCTTTAACTAACCTTTCTATTACTTGTAAGAATACCAACTGGAACTCCGTTCCAGGAAAAGAATGTGATTCATTAAGATTAAAAAATAGTTCCGCTCTTTTCTTTCAACCAATCACAGAGTTGCGAATGAAGTCATGTATATTTCATAATGCTATTTTTATTATTAGAATCCTTCCTTTTCTTTCAACAGCATTA